>JAJQKJ010001357.1:0-127390 GCA_029574335.1 Rana kukunoris | reverse complement strand
AGAGAGATCTCGGAGAAGAAAAAAAAGGGAGAATCTAGATCTAGAGATAATAAAAACAAATTGAAGAGAGATCTCTCTCTTGAAGAAAACTAAACTTGCGATATCGCAGACTAAACACCCAAATTCTAGACTCTATCTTAATCTCAAAAAAAAAAATGAGAGAGATGATAGGAGAGAAGAAAAAAAAAAATGGAGAGAGAGAAAAAAAAAAAGGGAAGATAGAGAGAAAAAAAAAAATTGAGAGAGTCTCTCTCCCCCCCAAGTTGATATTCATATACATGGTGCTTTATTTACTTACACCCTAAATGAAAATGTCCTAATTGGGTTCTTAAGGGTCAATATTTTGTGTGGCCACCATTATTTCCCAGCACTGCCTTAATCCCCTTGGGCATGGAGTTCACCAGAGTTGTATACTATACAGGATTGTTTGTACTGAATAAAGAAATTATTTATTTTAATAAAGTTGAATACACTTATTTGTGTTTTTCATTATGATAATAAATAAAAATTATGTTATCTATTTGATGTGGTTTTTTTTTTTTTCATATTCAAACGCACTGTCCATTAAGGTGCCTTGTGTTTGACCTTATGAATGGATGACATCATAACAGGATCTACATGTCCCCACTATTTACACAACCCTAAAACTCAAGTGAAACAGTATAGTGAAAAAACTAGTCTGCCCATGTGATAATGTATGAAAATAAACACAAATCGCCTGTTCCCAATAATGAATAGAACACCTGGCTTACAACATGAACTTGACAGATAAAAAATAGTAATGCCGCGTACACACGGTTGGAATTTCTGACAACAAATGTTCGATGTGAGCTTGTTGTCAGAAAATCTGACCATGTGTATGCTCCATCGGACATTTGTTGTCGGAATTTCCGACAACAAAGGTTTGAGAGCTGGTTCTCAAATTTTCCGACAACAAAACCGTGTGTACACAATTCTGAGGCACAAAATTCCACACATGCTCAGAATCAAGCAGAAGAGCAGCACTGGCTATTGAACTTCATTTTTCTCGGCTCGTCATACGCGTTGTACATCACCGCATTCTTGATGTTTGGAATTTTCAACAACATTTGTGTGACCGTGTGTATGCAACACAAGTTTTTTTTTTTTTTTTTATTAAAGATTTTGAGACAGACATACAAACATTGAAAAGATGGTGCCATGGAAAATACCGGCCCCTTTGCGACCAACATGGTCGATCAATTAGACAGACTATCTAACAGAAAACTTCTACCTGTTCTTACCGAACACATTAAGCCTCCATTTAAGTAATATGGCCTTCCTTCCATAAAAGAACAAAATATTCAACAGGGTCCTAAGAGCCCTGGAGGGGACTACCCCCTCCACCAGACTCAGAAGGCACACCCGTACAGACAAGAGAATAAGCACATGCGGGATCGTTTCTATGCATGAAGCCACCCCCCCCCCCCCCCTAAAAAAGTCTGTATCTGCTGACATTCTCAAAATACATGTTTCGCATCAGCTGGTGAAAAGGAACATCTCCAACATTCAGAGGTGGCAGATGGATACAGGACCGAAAGTCTTGCAGGGGTAAAATAAATCCTGTGTAAAAATTTTAAGTGTATTAGTCTATCCCTAGCAGACACCAGGTGCTGAAAAGGATGATCCCACATGTCGTCCCAATCCTCACTGTCCAAACCAGGGACCTCCCTCTCCCATCGCTCCCTACACTTCGTCAGCGCCACAGGGCTCTTTTTGAACAATTCCTTATATGTGACCGACAAGGTTTTAGGGAGATCATCTACCAGGAGTAAACCCTCCAAGGCAGACGGAATCGACTCAACCATCCTTTCCCGGAATTGCGCCTGAAAAGCATGTCTGAGCTGTAAGAACCTGAAAAAGTATGAATTTGGAAGGTCATGTCTGACCTTAAGCTGATCAAAAGTGAGGAGAGTCCCATCCCTAGTTATGTCCTTAAGAAGCTTAATGCCTTTAACCACCCTCACCATCGGTTCTGAAAAGGAAAAAAAGTGTGGCAGCTTGGGGTTCCCCCACACTGGAGTCTGTGGCGAGAAACCCAAGTAACTAGGGCAGGCCAGACCGACCGCCTCCTCCCAAGCCCTGACAGTAGCCCTCATGGACAACATCAGCGGAAAGCCAGACCCGGTGCCACTGTGGACGGCCAACCGGAGGATCTCATAAGAACCCAAGTGGGCCGCCTCCACCACAGTGGCGGAATCTCCCGTATCAGAGGTAAACCACCTATGTACAAACGCCATCTGCCCGGCCAGGTAGTACTTCTGCTAATCAGGCAGAGCCAACCCTCCTTGACCCCAAGGCTCTTGGAGAACCTTAAGACCTATGCATGGTGATTTGGGGGCCCACAGAAAGGAACTAGTGATACCATCCAACTGTTTAAAAAAGGACTTAGGAATCCGCACTGGAGCATGCCGCAAAAAGTACAAAATGACTGGAAGAATTTTCATCTTCAGCAAATTTATTCTACCTATGAGGGACAGCGGGAGGTTCTGCCAAGCCAGTGCTTTTTGTTTAAAGAAGGCCAACAGGGTTACTAAGTTAAGCGCCATATAACCATTGCTATCAGCCGTGACCTTGACCCCCCAGGTAAGTAATGGAAAAAAAAAACACTGCAATGGCAGGGTGGAGTCTGCCACCTCCCTGGCCCCAGCATCCAATGGCAAAACTGAGGACTTGCCCCAGTTTACCCTAAGGCCAGAAAAAGAAGTGAAATCATTCAGAATTCTCAGGACCGCCCGAAGCGATGGTCCAGGGTCCTCCAAAAATAATAGCATGTCATCAGCATATAATGCCAGACACTCCCTGAGATTGCCCACTCTAATAGACTTGATATCGCCAGACTCAGGCAAAAAGAAAGGGGGACAGAGGGCACCCCTGCCTAGTGCCCCGACCCACTGCAAAAAAGGGAGAAGTAGACTGACCCAACCTAATCGCCGCCCTAGAGGTACTATATAGCAAAGTGATCCACAGGCTAAAAGTTTGACCAAACCCCATCCTCTCCAGCACCCGGAGCATATACGTCCAGTCAATGGAATCAAAGGCCTTTTCAATGTCGATTGACACAATGATTCGGGTACCAGCATCCTGCCCAGGGAGCTGGAGATGTGTAAAGAGCCTCCTCAGATTAGTCTCCATAGACTTCCCAGGCATGAACCCTGTCTGGTCAATATCGACCAGAGAAGAGATCACCCCGACAAGCCTGTTGGCCAGAACCTTTGTTAAAATTTTGAGGTCCATGTTCAAGAGAGCAATAGGCCTGTAGGCCGAACACTCCAGGGTGTCCTTGCCCGGCTTAAGCAACAGAACCATGTATGCATCCATCATAGACTCAGGGAGTCTGTTTGATTCCAAACAGTGAGCCAGAAGGGCGGTTAATCTAGGGGCCAACTCCTCTGCATAACACTTATAGAAGTCTGCTGGAAAGCCATCTGGACCCGGAGCTTTATGAGGTGGGAAGTCAAAAATAGCCGCTACACTCTTTTTTAGAAATAGGAGCATCCAAATCCAACTGGTATCCAAAGCTGAAATATCATACATCGGTATAGGAGCGTATAGCTCAGCAAAATACTCCTGAAACACAGAGTATCCCGGGAGGATCGCTCACCAAGCTCCCATCTTTACCCCTAATGACCGGGATGTTCCTTACATGATTATCCACTACTACCAATCTTGCCAACAGTTTCCCGTTCTTATCACCCTCCGAAAAGATAGAGTTCGCTCTATGTGCGATTTCTGTATGAGCCAAATCTGAGAAGTGCAGGGAGAGAAGACGCCGAGCCTCCATCAAGGACGCATAAGAGGCGTCCGAGGGACACCAGAAGTGACCCTCCGCACACTCCTGCTCCGCTTCCTGCAGCCTAAGGATTTCAGCATTATGAGCCACACGTTCAGCCTTGATGGCCGAGATGCACTCACCCCTCATTACCGCTTTAAAGGAATCCCAAACCACAGGCGGGTCGGCCGATTCGGCATTCGTCGGCCAGAAAGAGGCAATTGCCTCCCTCAGGTGGACCTCCACCTGCTCATTCTGCAGCCAAGCCGGGGAAAGTCTCCAACCCCCCTCCCCCTCCCAACTACTAAGCCAAGAGTGAGGGACAAAGGGCAATGATCAGACACGCCCCCCAGCCAGGTAGGCAGCATCCCTTACCAGCGGCAACAGGGCCTGGTTCCCAAATGCTAAGTCTATCCTGGCCGAGGAGCGATGAACCATAGAGACATGGGAGTAGGTCCTGCATAGAGGATTCCTAGCACGCCACAACTCCGTCAGCCCAGTCACCAACAACCAGGAGCTGACCCTTGCCTCCCCGGATTGGACTAATCCAACGCATCCAAAATGGCGTTGAAATCACCCATGACCACCATAGGGAGATGAGCGAAGGGGGCCAACCGAGCAAACAAGTCATACAGCACTTGCACATTGACTGGAGGAGGTAAGTAGACATTCACCAAAAACATCTTATAATGAAAAATATCAAGCACAACCGTCCCCTGGTCAGAGAACATCTGGTGTACAGTGCAAGGTAAAGCCTTGCTAATCAAAATGGACACCCCCTAGCAAAGGTAGAGAAGGTAGCATGAAAAGCTTTTTGAACCCAGGGCCTGCGAAGAGCCAGAACCCTAATACCATCAAGGTGTGTCTCCTGCAGAAAGGCGATATGCGGCTTGGATTGTGTCACGATAGAAGATCCAGCAATCCCACCAGCACTGGCAACGTCAGGAGAAACCAGTCCCGATGCGTGCGCGTGTGCGCGTGTGGACGTCATTTTGGCGCCAAGGAGCGCTATTTAAGCTGTCTGCTCCCACAGCTTCTTGCTGACCAGTCGACAGCACTTCCTGAGAGAATCTGAATCTGCTACCTGCCTGACTACTGTGTACCTGACCCGGCTTCCTGTGACCTACCTTTGCCTGCAGTATGCCTCTGACCCCAGCTTGATCTGACTACCGATTCCGCTTAACCCCTGGCTCTGTTGTCTGCCTGCCTGACTTACCGACCCGGCCTGGACTTGATTAACCCTTTGGATTTATTCCGGTTTCCTGATCCCCTGCCTGATCCAGTGTTTGCCAATCCCTTGGCTCTTTTCCAGCAAGCGCTACAACACCGTGCCGGTGTTCATTGGTTCCCTGCCTGGACCTCGTCAGCACCTGTCTGCTTCCTCTTCCGGTCCGCCACCAGCTTACCACCAGGCGCTTGTGCCCCTCTAGACTCTGTACCCCCTGTCTGCTCTACCAGGGGCTCCCGAGTCAGAGGCTTACGAGAGGCCTCTCCCTGCACGTTGGGCTCCATAACCAGGTACGTGACAGATTGCTTAAGAAACTGATACACTGACGCCCTTTTATACTTATTGTTCAGTCCCCTTACATTCCATGACACTATTTTTACATTATCAGCCATCAAACCATAAGAAAAAGGTGTGAATGCCAAAAGCCCGGGTGCAACACCCGGCACAAATTACAAATACTGTCAGAGATCCCAAACCCATGCCATACAGAAACGGTAAAGTACCCCATCAAAAGGTGGTGAACTAAGTCAATACAACCCCCCCTGCCATTATACCAGAACCAAAAACAAAACAACCCTGGTATGCAGCTTTGTCCCAAACGCCCAAAAAAGGGGAGAACAAACAAAAATAATGTGTAGGAAGTCTCTAGCCCAGTGGCTAAATGTCCAGCAATCTAAGATGACGTCCTTATGCACCCCCATGGAGCTCCACAGGACAAGGAGCAAGGACAGGATGCAAACTGCACTAAGCCAGACCATAGAATATAGTTCAGTAATCCAGGAGAGCCATCTAGTGGCCGCACAGAAAATTGCAGCAAGGGAAAAAAAAAAAACCATACATGGGCAGGAGAATTAGCACATAGCAGACTAGCATGTTAAACATCCCGCCATAGTCAATCAAAAGGGAAGACACAGAAGGAAAAAAAATAAAAGATAAAATAAACGAAGTATAAAAATAGTATTAAACAGCAAACCCAGCACTCCTCAGAGAACCGACGACAACCCAATCATGCAGAAAAAAGGAACAGGAACCAATGCACATCCAAATTAACCGAATCCAGCAAATCGCATGCCTCCGCCGGGGTGTCAAAAAATGTAACCGACCCTTTGTGCTGTACCCTGAGCCTGTTGGGGTAGAGCATGCTGTACTGGATCTCTTTTTTCTCTCAGCCTCTTACGGACATCATTGAACGAGCGTCTCTTGCGTTGAGTCTCAGCCGAAAAGTCTGGGAACAACATCACTCTGGCATTCTCAAACCGCAATTCCAGATGCTTCCTCGATTCCCGCAGTATCATATCACGGTCACGATAATTGAGAAACCTGACCAGGAATGGGCGAGGGTAGACTCCAGGGGGCGAACACCATTGGGCACTCTCTCTTTGAGCGCGCTCCACCACATAGGTGGGGGGGATCCCCCAATTTCAGGAGTTGTTTGAAAAACAGTTCAGCAAATGTGGCAGAAGCATTCCCCTCAGCCCCTTCAGGCAGCCCAACCACACGAACATTGTTCCTCCTTTGGCAGTCTTCAAGGTCGTCAGCCCTACGCTGAAGTGACCTTACCAGCTCTTGTAGCTCACCAAGCTGCGCCCCATGAGAATGAGACAAGTCCTCCACCTCGGAGATCCTCTCCTCCGCTGCAGTGCGCCTGCCACGGAACTTGTCCAGGTCCTGCCTGATGAGTGTACACTTCGTGGCAAGATGGTCGATCTGCACCATTAAGGCCGCTTTACTGGCGTCAATGGCCTCCAGGATGGGTCTAGTTGTGGCATCCAAGGAACTAGCTCCCTCACAGTGAATCGTCTAGTTCCCATCACTCTAAATGACCTGTATGGTAATAATAAGGAAAGGTCATTTAGCAGGATGGGAACTAGCTCCTTCATAGTGAGCCGTCTAGTTCCCATCCCTCTAAATGACCTGTATGGTAATAATATAGAAAGGTCATTTAGCAGGATAGGAACTAGCTCCTCACAGTGACCCGTCTAGTTCCCATCCCTCTATATGACCTGTATGGTAATAATGAAGAAAGGTCATTTAGCAGGATAGGAACTAGCTCCTCACAGTGACCCGTCTAGTTCCCATCCCTCTATATGACCTGTATGGTAATAATAACGAAAGGTCATTTAGCAGGATAGGAACTAGCTCCTTCATAGTGAACCTTCTAGTTCCCATCCTTCTATATGACCTGTATGGTAATAATAACGAAAGGTCATTTAGCAGGATAGGAACTAGCTCCCTCATAGTGAGCCGTCTAGTTCCCATCCTTCTAAATGACCTGTATGGTAAAAATTGGGAAAGGTCATTTAGCAGGATAGGAACTAGCTCCTTCATAGTGAATCGTCTAGTTCCCATCCCTCTAAATGACCTGTATGGTAATAATGAAGAAAGGTCATTTAGCAGGATAGGAACTAGCTCCCTCATAGTGAACCGCCTAGTTCCCATCCTTCTAAATGGCCTGTATGGTAATAATAAGGAAAGGTCATTAAGCAGGATAGGAACTAGCACCTTCATAGTGAGCCGTCTAGTTCCCATCCTTCTATATGACCTGTATGGTAATAATATAGAAAGGTCATTTAGCAGGATAGGAACTAGCTCCTTCACAGTGAACCGTCTAGTTCCCATCCCTCTAAATGACCTGTATGGTAATAATGAAGAAAGGTCATTTAGCAGGATAGGAACTAGCTCCCTCATAGTGAGCCGTCTAGTTCCCATCCCTCTATATGACCTGTATGGTAAAAATTAGGAAAGGTCATTTAGCAGGATAGGAACTAGCTCCTTCATAGTGAGCCGTCTAGTTCCCATCCTTCTAAATGACCTGTATGGTAATAATGAAGAAAGGTCATTTAGCAGGATAGGAACTAGCTCCTTCACAGTGATCCGTCTAGTTCCCATCCTTCTAAATGACCTGTATGGTAAAAATTAGGAAAGGTCATTTAGCAGGATAGGAACTAGCTCCTTCATAGTGAGCCGTCTAGTTCCCATCCCTCTATATGACCTGACCACTAGGGGGCAAAAAGGTTATTCTGTGGGATGGGAACTAGCCTGTTCACAGTGAGAAGGCTAGTTCCCATCCTCAGAAATGACCAGGTCAATCTGGAGGATGGGAACTAGCTTCTTCATTGTGAACTGGCTAGTTCCCATCCTTATACATGACCTGACCACTAGGGGGCAAAAAGGTCATTCTGTGGGATGGGAACTAGCCTGTTCACAGTGAGCAGGCTAGTTCCCATCCTCAGAAATGACTAGGTCAATCTGGAGGATGGGAACTAGTCGCAACCGTAATGTCTTCTCTCTACTTCCTCCCGACTCACCTCTCACCCGCAACTTCCTATTTATACCTGACATCACTTCCTGTCTGGTGAGGAACTGCAGTTTAACCACTTAAAGGGGTGTTCCAGCCTTTTTTTGTGTTTATTAAAAGTCAGCAGCTACAAAAAGTGTAGCTGCTGGCTTTTAAAAAACAGACACTTACCTTCTCCAAGGTTCCAGCGACGCACCCTGTGGGCACCCGGCCGTGACAGCCTTCGGTTTCACGACCAGGCACCCACTGGGCATGTGCGAGTGGCACTGCGCATGCGTGAACAGCGCTGCGCCGTTCCATTGGACAGGCGATCACCTGGGACCTGTGACGTGTCCCAGGTGATCGCCTAGAGGGAGGGGCTGAAGATAGGCGATTAAGCTAATCGCCTAACCAGCCCCTTGGCGGAAGGAGGAAGTGGGACAGGAAGTCCCACTCCTCCTGAAGCCCCCACCCCCCCCCCCAAAAAAAATGACGTGCCAAATGTGACATGTAAGGGGGTGAGGAGTGGGTTAAGCGGAAGTTCCAATTTTGGGTGGAACTCCACTTTAAGGACCGGACCAATATGCTGCTAAATGCCCAGAGGCGTTTTTACAATTCGGCACTGCGTCGCTTTAACAGACAATTGCGCGGTCGTGCAACGTGGCTCCCAAACAAAATTTGCGTCCCTTTCTTCCCACAAATAGAGCTTTCTTTTGATGGTATTTGATTGCCTCTGCGATTTTTATTTTTTGTGCTATAAACAAAAATAGAGCGACATTTTTGAAAAAAACAATATTTTTTAATTTTGTTATAAGAAAAATCGAATAAACTAAATTTTAGTCAAACATTTAGGCCAAAATGTATTCAGCCACATGTCTTTAGTAAAAAAAAAAACGCAATAAAAAAAAGTTAGCTACCTAGCGGCAAACGAGACACTAATACAGCGATCAGAAAAATTATCGCTAAGTGACACTGGCAATAGGGGGTGAAAGGGTTAACTAGGGCGGTAATCAAGGGGTTAAAACTTTATTAGGGGGGGTATGGGGGCTACCCTGGACCTAACACTAACTTCCACACTGACACTAAATGCAGTGATCAGTAAATATATGATCACTGCAATCAGTGACAGTGTGACAGGGGGGAGGGGTGGGGGGTGATCGGAAGGGGTTAAATGTGCCTATGTGTGTGGTGTCAGTGTAGTGTTGGTGCAGACTCACTTGTGATGTCTTTTCTCCTCTCACCGGATTGAAAATACCGCCGAGAGGAGAGCTGACATCACTTCCTCTGCCTGTGTTTACATTACATAGGCAGAGGAAGTGCACTGCAGGGAGGACGCGGATTGGCTGGGAGCAATCCGGAGGGGGCGGACAAAAACGAACAGCCGCCCCCTCATCCCGGATCGCTCCTGCAGCCACGGGGACCGCCGAAAGTACTGGGGGGGGGGTCCGATCGCACCCCCGACCCATGTCTAGGCAGGGACGTACAGGTACGCCAATGTGCCTGTCTGTGCCATTCTGCCGACGTAAATGTAAATGCGGCGGTCACCAAGTTAAAGCGGGGGTTCACCCTAAAATAAATTCTAACATTACATCCAGCATACTAAGGACATTTACTTTATGCAGGTCTTTATTTTTTTTTCTCTGTACATACCGTTATATTGTGATTTTCTCCAGGGTTTTCCAGGTTCTGATTACTGTGGAACTGGGCGTTCCTATACCTGGGTTAGATGATTGACGTCTGTTGAAACAGTTCCCATGACGCACAACGCGCATCACCAGATTTACGTAAATAGCCGAGCTGCGAGTCGGCGCTATACGGCGCCTGCGCAGTCAGCTCTACTTGGCGGGCTCCGTATACCGCCAAGTAGAACCACCGCTTTAAGAACTCACCTATAGTGTGAACACTGCCTTGCGCTGTGTTTGTGTATGTACTGTACACCGATCAGTCATTAAATGAAAGGTAATTAATATTGATTATTGATTATTATTATCCGGAAGTAGGTTTGCCACCTGTCTGGTATTCACCCGGACAGTCCGAGTAATCTTGTATCCGGGTTTCAGGCAGACTGAAACCCGAACACATTATTCAGGCCGGGCTTTGGCTCCCCAAGTAACCAAGATGGTAACACAGCTGTCTGTTTGCAGGTTCAGCATCAATGGGGGCGGGGTGATGATGTCAGCAAGACCAATTTGGCCACACCCACTGCACACTATGCGCACCGCATTACTATGTCCTTTGGGGCACCCTAAAGTGTTCGGGTTTGGCTTGAAGAAAAGGTGACAAACTTATCTGGAAGAGGGTGGAATATATTTTACAGCAAGCGAACATGTTGCCCATGAAGGTAATGTGTTGAAAGCAAGACCAGTCAGAGTGTCCATGCTGACACATATCCACAGCCAAAAGCACCTACAATGGACACGTGAGCATTAGAACTGGAACACAGATCAATAGAAGAAGGTGGCCTGGTCTGATGAATTAAATTGTCTTCATGTGGATGGCTGGGTATGTGGAGAAGAGATGGCACCAGGATGCAGTGCGGGAAGAAAGCAAGCCATCAGAGGAAGTGTGATGCTTTGTCTGGTGGAGTTCAAGATGGCAGCAAAAGGGAGACCTACTTAATATTAGAGGAGTGATCATCATGTTCTGATGGGTAGATATATTGTTCTGGCGGGTGACCATAATGTTGTTTTGGGTGGCTATAATGTTAGTGATCATAATGTTCTGGTGGTTGGTCCTGATGTTTTGGCAGGTGGTTATAATGTTCTGGTGGGTAGTTATAATGTTCTGGTGGTTGGTCCTGATGTTTTGGCAGGTGGTTATAATGTTCTGATGGGTAGTTATAATGTTCTGGTGGTTGGTCCTGATGTTTTGGCAGGTGGTTATAATGTTCTGGTGGGTGGGTATAATGTTCTGGTGGTTGGTCCTAATGTTCTGATGGGTAGTTATAATGTTCTGGTGGTTGGTCCTAATGTTCTGATGGGTGGTTTTAAGGTTCTGGTGGGTGATTATGTTCTGGTGGGTGGTTATAATGTTCTGGTGGGTGAGTATAATTGTAGCATTACCCCCGGAGGAGCTGCTGGACTTTTACCTCGTGGCTCCCCCGAATTCCTAGGGATGTGCCACGCGTGGTCGTGCTCCAAGTGGCTCTGGGTGGGCTTGAACTATGTGCTGATTGCCTGATCTCCCTGCAATCTGCACCTGACTACCCTGGTCCAGCTGAGGCAGGTTACCCAATTAACCAGGGTATAAAGCCCTGCCTCTCTCTGACAGCCTTGTCAGTTCATTGTGATCTGATCTTCCTGTCTGTGTGAACAGTTCCTGTATTGTTCTTCAGCTCCAAGACTGACCCCGTTTTCTGACCTCTTGTTTATGTACCTCGGATTGCTGCTGTCTCCTGCCCTTTGACCCCGGCCTGTATTTTCCGATTCTCTCTGCTGTCTGCACCTTCTGACCTACAGAACCGCAAGTATTATGTAACATATTATAGCAACCATAGGTTTGCTGCCATCATAGTGAAATTCTAAGGGAACATTATTATAATAGTTATTCCCGTCTGATCACCTTATCCTTCAGTTACTGTCTGAATATTATCGATATTGACCAGAGACTCATGAATAGGGGTACAGTACTATTCAGGGCAACCTGAACCACTTGCTTAGTCAGCTTACCAGCGTAACCTATCTTTATTCATACTACCGTGTTTCCCCGAAAATAAGACGTACTCCGAAAATAAGCCGTAGCGGGATTTCGACGCAAGATAGAAATATAAGACACCCCTCCGAAAATAAGACGTAGCGATGTAGTGTCGAATCTCCGAAAATAAGATGTAGTGTCGAATCTCCGAAAATAAGATGTAGTGTCGAATCTCCGAAAATAAGATGTAGTGTCGAATCTCCGAAAATAAGATGTAGTGTCGAATCTCCGAAAATAAGATGTAGTGTCGAATCTTGTAGTGATATCTTGTAGTGGTACAACCAGACAAGATGAGTGCAAAAAGAAAGAGTTATTCTGTTGAGTACAAGAAAGGAATTGTGGAGGACTCCCGAGGCAAGAATCTTACGGCTTTTTGCAAAGAGAAGAAGTTGGATATCCGAATGGTCCAAAAATGGCGTGCAGAATACGATAATCTCAGTCTACAGGTGGACAGAGGAAATGCTAAGAAGCGCAAGTGTGGTTCAGGTAGGCAACCTTTATTTTCTGTAATAAAAATAAGACACCCCCCGAAAATAAGCCATAGTGTGATTTCTTGAGGGAAAAAAAATATAAGACGGTGTCTTATTTTCGGGGAAACACGGTAGCTTTATGTTTGTCTAAGCTCCATGATAACGTTGATTTCCTAGTATGAGGTTGTGATGATTTAAACCCTAAACTCTCTGTTCATACAAGAGAGTGAAGTTGTGGTTTTACCTGAGTAACCTCCATAGCTAAGAATCTATTAAACTAAAATAGAAACGTGAACGTAACATAATAACGGAAACCCCAAAAACTAATAAAATGGACTCCACTCAGGGTATGCCGTTACATACGTTACATAATGAACTGACCCATAACATGGAGTCCGCAGACTTGCACAAGATGCTCACCTCCCTCGCTCTGCAAGTCTCCAGCCTGGGCCATACAATTTTGGAACTGCAGCAAGAAGTCCAATTACTTAAAGGCACAGTACGCCCAGCCCCGGAAACCAGCATGTCCTGAACCATTTGTTGTAATGCCAGAGAGATTTGACGGTAGCCGTGCATCCTTCTCATGCTTTAAGATGGATTGTGAGCTGCTGTTTGCTCTTAAACCTAGGACCTATGCCGCGGACTATGTTAAGGTTCGCACTACCATCAACCTGCTTACAGGGAAAATTAAATCATGGGCTCATCAGTTGTTGCAGGAAAATAGTCCAGTCTTGGACACCTGGGAAACTTTCATGTTTGCTCTGGACTCTCATATTTCTGTTTCCAAGAGAACCAATGTTCCCAAGTCCACTCTCGGTTCATGTGACCTACGGGTATCCAGGGACAGGAATTCCCAGTACGGTTATGACACCAGGCCAGCCCAGTATGTGCCCAGTCATGAAGCTCCAACACCACAGAGATTTGACGCCCCTGTAGCCCATGCAGATCGGGGCCATCCGCTCTGGGCTATCTAAGGTAGAAAAAGAACGGAGGAGAAGCTATGGACTTTGTTTTTACTGTGGTATAAGCGGGCACTTTATCTATCTTTGCCCAACTCACCCACCTCGGCCAAAGATTCTACAGGTGGCTACTATTGGGAGTCTTTTCCCTACCCCAGAATCTCTGCCTGCTATGCAGCTTGAAGTTTCTTTGCCCCAGTCTGACATTTCGGTGACTACTGTCCAGTCCAATGCACCTGTTCCTCAGCTTACTGTACCTACCTTTCCAGTTGCGATTCCGGCTCCGGTGTCCCTGATTCCGGCTCCAGTGTCTCCAGTCCCGGTGTCTTCAGTCCCAGTCCCGGTGTCTTCAGTCCCAGTCCCGGTGTCTTCAGTCCCAGTCCCGGTGTCTTCAGTCCCACTCCCGGTGTCTTCAGTCCCACTCCCGGTGTCTTCAGTCCCACTCCCGGTGTCTTCAGTTTCAGTTCCTGTGTCCCCAGTTGCAGCTCCGGTGTCCCCAAGTGAAGTTCTTCCACCTGACTGTACCTTTGCCTCAAATGGTACCATGGTCCGTAAACAAGATCTAGTGGTATTTGAACAAGCTTTACTAGCAGTAAGTGCACCCCCTACCAGAACTTCAAAAGCAACAAAGACCAAAAAGAAAAAGAAAAAGTCTTCAGACTCTGTTGTTGGAACTTTGTTTCCCCATGGTTTGGATGAGAACTGTTTGTATGGCATGGATGCCTATGGCAACATATCTCTCCTGTCGGACGATGTTTTTAGCTACTCTAGTGAAGAGGGTGGTTTGGACATTAAAGACTATACCTATGAGGAAGCTCCTTCCAACACCCGGAGGGCGTTTTTAAGGGGGGGGATATGTGACGATCCCTATCGTGCCAGGCAGACGGCGAGGCGTGGTCGTGCTCCAAGTGGCTCTGGGTGGGCTTGAACCCAGGACCTCTCCGTTGCTATTCCAGGTCTTTTCCTCTGAGCCACTTCTCAGTTGAGATTCTGTTTGCTGTCCATTGAAGCCTGGTGCTGAACTATGTGCTGATTGCCTGATCTCCCTGCAATCTGCACCTGACTACCCTGGTCCAGCAGAGGCAGGTTACCCAATTAATCAGGGTATAAAGCCCTGCCTCACTGACAGCCTTGTCAGTTCATTGTGATCTGATCTTCCTGTCTGTCAGAGAATTGGCCGTGAAAGAACTGGCAGACCTGTCATGCGCGCACATACGAGCACAATGCCCACGAATACGAGCACAAGGCGCATGCGCGCACAATGCCCGCAAATACGAGCACCAGCACGCGCATACGGGCAACAACACAGTGAATACGCTGTTCTTTACTGTGCACGCGCGCGCAACGTTACACACGCAATACGGGCGGGACTCCAGGCATCAGTGCCTATTTAAACCTGGTTGCAGCAGTCACCAAACTGCTGCATGATCTTCAGTCCTTGACCTGATGCTGATTCCTTGTTCCTGCTTTCTGTGTATGACCTCGGCTTGCCTCCTGACCTGTTCCAGTTACTTCCTGCTTCCCGTGTATGACCTTGGCTCGGCTCCTGACTCCGCCCCTGGGTTTCCTGCCAATCTATTGGTACTTCCGTGGTACTCCTGCCGGACTACATATCCTGGTGCTCATCTGTTCTCTGGCATCGTTCCAGCAAGTCTCAGCCGGCAACTCCTGTACCCCTGGGCATCGCGTCCCCTGTCTCACCTCCAGGAGGCGTTCTGCACTCGAGTCGCAAGGGAAGCCCTCTCAGCACTTCGGCCTCTGGTAAGGTACGTGACAGTATCATGCAGCCAGAAGTTTCAGAGGCCGACGGAGGTGCTTCCCCGCTCGTGACTTTGTGCCAGCAGGTCGCAGCTCTTACGCAAGCAGTGACGAGCCTACAGGACCGCTACTCTGTTAGAAGATAACCTTCCAAATCAGACGATGTTCCCTCCTCCGGAACCCCGTGTACCCACTCCAGAACGCTTCTCAGGTGACCGAAGGAAGTTCAGAGCATTCAAAGCCTCCTGTATACTGTACCTGACCCTACAGCCAAGGACTTTCTCTCTAGAAACTGTTAAAGTGGGGTTTGGTATCACCTTGCTGTCTGAAGGACCTCAATCCTGGGCCCATCAGTTGTTGGGCAGAAGAACCCCGCCATCAACACTTTGGACTCATTTTTTAAAGCTATGGCCACCTTATATGATGATCCTCAACGTCCGGCCACCGCGGAGGCAGCCCTCCACGCTTTACGACAAGGGCAGCGCCCTGTAGAGGACTATACGGTGGACTTTCGCAACTGGGCTGCAGACACAGGGTGGAACGAGGCCGCCCTCAAGCACCAATTCCGCCTTGGCCTGTCTGAGCAGAAGAACCCCGCCATTAACACTTTGGACTCATTTTTTAAAGCTATGGCCACCTTATATGATGATCCTCAACGTCCGGCCACCGCGGAGGCAGCCCTCCACGCTTTACGACAAGGGCAGCGCCCTGTAGAGGACTATACAGTGGACTTTCGCAACTGGGCTGCAGACACAGGGTGGAACGAGGCCGCCCTCAGGCACCAATTCCGCCTTGGCCTGTCTGAGCCTATCAAAGACGAGTTGGCACGAGTGGAGGCTCCTGCCACCTTGGAGGGGCTCATTCTGCTAACCATCCAACTTGATAGGCGTTTGCGGGAGCGACAGTCTGAACGTGCCTGCCGGCCTTCTCACTTACCTCCAGCTGCTCATGCATCCCCCTCTTCAGTCACGTTCCACAGTGGGCCTATGCAGGTTGGTATGGTTCTCCCTGCCCTGACCCCCAATGAAAGACTGCACCACCGGCAGGCGAACCTTTGCTTCTACTGCGGAGAGGCCGGACATCTTCGTTCCTGCTGTCCAATCCGGCCCTGTAGGCCCTCTCCCCGAAACCTGTTGCATCTCCGGGTCCCGAGATCCTCCTCAACTCACCTGGTGCTACATGTCACGTTACAGTTAGCAAGAGGGGAGGTCAGGTTTCCAGCAATAATCGATTCCGGAGCTTGTAGTTGCTTTATGGACATTTCCGTTCCTAAGGACTACCAGATTCCCCTGCGGAAAAAAGAACAAAGACTTGAGATTCATTTGGCCGATGGATCTACACCTTGCTTAGGGCCTGTCACCCAAGAGACTTTACCCATTTTTGCCTCAACTGACTCTGGCCATCAAGAGTTTCTCTGTTTAGATGTTATCTGTTCACCGATGTTTCCTGTGATCCTGGGACTCCCTTGGCGCACAGGGAGTATCTCCTTCAATTTGGGGTACTGCCGTCAGCACTGTATAAAGCCAGAGACCTCAGCCTCTCCCAGTTGCCTCACCGTCCAGCCAGCCCCTACTTCCAATCCATATGTTCCCTCAGTTTACCATGACTTTTTAGACGTCTTCGACAAAAAGAAAGCCGATACCTTACCACCGCACCGTCCTATTGAGTTGTTGCTTGGTGCAGAAATCCCCTTTGGGCGAATATTCCCACTCTCAGAGACTAAGCTTGAGACCTTGCGTCAATACATTGACGAAAATCTGGAAAAGAAGGTTATCCGCCCATCTTCCTCTCCAGCCGGTGCTGGAATCTTCTTTGTAGAGAAGAAAGATCACACCCTCCGACCATGTGTGGATTACAGAGAACTCCATAGAATTACCATCGAAAATCGGTACCCTCTCCCTCTCGTTCCCGAACGTTTTCAGCGATTCCGTACTGCACGAGTCTTTACTAAATTGGATCTACGAGGTGCCTATAATCTCGTACGCATTCGGGAGGGGGATGAATGGAAGACCGCCTTTAGAACCCGATTCGGTCACTTTGAATATCTCGTCATGCCTTTCGGCCTATGTAACTCCCCGGCAACCTTTCAGCACTTTGTGAACAACATCTTCAGAGAGTTCCTGGATTACGTAATCGTTTATTTAGATGACATTCTCATTTTCTCTGCCACCTTGGAATTACACAGAACCCATGTCCGGAAAGGTAATAGCCACATCAAGGTTGCACGGGCTCTACGCAAATGCGGAAAAGTGCAAGTTTGAAAAGTCATCTATACAGTTCCTGGGTCTAATTATTTTCACATCTGGAATCGCCAGCATACCCGTTTTCAGTGGACCCAGGAAGCCCAGGAGGCCTTCGATAAACTAAAGACTCTGTTCACCTCAGCTCCTATTCTACAGCACCCGGACCCAACGTTACCTTATGTCCTCGAGGTCGACGCATCAGAAGTTGCCGTAGGGGCCATTCTGTCTCAACGACAAGGCCCTAAAGCTCTGCTACACCCAATAGCCTTTTTTTCCCGAAAGCTGAGCCAGCCGGAGAAGAACTACGACGTGGGGGATCGAGAGTTACTGGCAATAAAAACGGCTTTAGAGGAATGGCGGTATCTCCTTGAAGGTGCCGCTCTCCCCATCATGGTATTCACAGACCATTATGCCGCGTACACACGGTCGTTTTTTGCGATGAAAAAAAAACGACGTTTTTTAAAACGTCATTTAAATTGATCGTGTGTGGGCAAAACGTCGTTTTTTGTCTTCAAAAAAACGACCAAAAAAAAAATTCCAACATGCTTGAATTTTTTGTGTCGTTTTTCAAAACGTCGTTTTTTGTTTCACAAAAAGTCACCGTGTGTAGCAAAAACGTCGTTCAAAACGACGTTTTTCAACCCGCGCATGCCCAGAAGCTAGTTATGAAGCGAGCTTCAATGGAAAAGAGTGGTGAACGTAACCTTGCTTTTTGTGAAAAAACGATGGTGTGTATGCAAAATTGTCTTTGAAAAGTGACGTTTCAAAAACGTCGTTTTTTACTTCACAGAAAACGTCGTTTTTTTTCATCGCAAAAAACGACCGTGTGTACGCGGCATAAGAATCTTGAATATCTCAGATCTGCCAAGAGACTAAGACCACGGCAAGCCAGATGGGCCTTATTCTTTTCAAGATTTAATTTTCATCTTACCTACCGCCCAGGGTCCAAAAATGTTAAAGCAGATGCCCTCTCACGCATGTTCCCAGAAACCCCAGAGACTGTCGTTCCCAGCACCATCCTGTCCCCTCAGAATTTTTTGTTGATCCAGCCCGACCTAAAGTCAGCCCTGGAACAAGCCTCTGCTCAATGTCCTGAATCCAAGAATTCTGCATTCAGAAAACAAGAAGGGCTCCTGTGGCACGGAAATAAGATTTTTGTTCCCGAGGGAGCCAGACTTCAGCTTCTTAAGACCCTTCATGAACACCAGCTTGCCGGTCATTTTGGGGTCCATAAGACTTTTGAGCTGATTCCGCGATCCTATTGGTGGCCTGACATGAGGAAGGACTGCAAGGACTTTGTAAGTTCCTGTACAATTTATGCCAGAAGTAAAGGAAGCCGCACACAAGCCTGGGGCCTGTTAAGACCATTACCCGTCCCCGACCACCCATGGAAAGCTATATCTATGGATTTCATAGTGGAATTACCCCCCTCTGAAAGGTTTACCACGATCCTGGTGGTGGTCGATCGGCTAACAAAGATGGCCCACTTCTTGCCTTTATTAGGTACCCCCTCGGCCATGGATACAGCACATACGTTTATTAAAGAGATTGTGAGATTGCATGGCCTGCCCAGTAGTATTGTATCCGACAGAGGGGTGCAATTTACGTCTAGATTTTGGAAAAACCCTTTGTAAAGCCTTGAACTTCGAAATCTGCTTGTCTTCCGCTTATCATCCACAAAGTAATGGCCAAACAGAAAGAACCAACCAGACGCTAGAGCAATATCTCCGCTGCTTTTCCTCCTCCTCTCAGGACAATTGGGTAGCCCTACTTCCATGTGCCGAATTTGCATACAACAATTCGGTACACTCCACCACTAACCAGTCTCCGTTTTGGGCAAATTATGGATTTCATCCATCCTTCCTGCCCAATACCGTTCCTGAAGCAACGGTGCCTGCCGTACAAGACAGATTAACTTTTCTCCAAGAAAATTTACAGGTTCTTCAGGAAACTATGCAGAAGTCCCAGGAGGACTATAAAAAGTATTATGACAGGAGGAAGAAGGATGGATGCCCGTATGCGCGCATACGGGCAACAACACAGTGAATACGCTGTTCTTTACTGTGCACGCGCGCGCACCGTTACGCACGCAATATGGGCGGGACTCCAGGCGTCAGTGCCTATTTAAACCTGGTTGCAGCAGTCACCAAACTGCTGCATGATCTTCAGTCCTTGACCTGATGCTGATTCCTTGTTCCTGCTTTCTGTGTATGACCTCGGCTTGCCTCCTGACCTGTTCCAGTTACTTCCTGCCTCCAGTGTATGACCTTGGCTTGCCTCCTGACCTGTTCCAGTTACTTCCTGCTTCCCGTGTATGACCTCGGCTCGGCTCCTGACTCCGCCCCTGGGTTTCCTGCCAATCTATTGGTACTTCCGTGGTACTCCTTCCGAACTACATATCCTGGTGCTCATCTGTTCTCTGGCATCGCTCCAGCAAGTCTCAGCCGGCAACTCCTGCACCCCTGGGCATCGCGTCCCCTGTCTCACCTCCAGGGGGCGTTCTGCACTCGAGTCGCAAGGGAAGCCCTCTCAGCACTTCGGCCTCTGGTAAGGTACGTGACACTGGGGCTGATTTACCAAGCCTGTGCGCCAAGACTCATGGTGCACAAGCAGGAGTAAACCTGTTTTTGACATTTACCAAAGAAACACGCTGCCAGTGCAGCGTGTTTCCTCATTTACTAAAGTGCCTAATGCGCCCAGAAGAGGGCGCACAGCACGCCAGTACAGAGCTGGCGTGCGGCATTTAGTAATGTAAACATCGGGGATTCGGGCGGGAGTTTATGAGGGGAGGGAGGGGGGTGATGCAGGGGAAGTGTAGTGACATGTGTTTCAACTTGTGTGGCGGGCCGATTTGAAAGGGAAAGTGACTTTTGGGACCCGATCCCCGTGCCCTTGCAAAGTACGCTAGAACCTCGGAAGGTTCACTTGCATACTGGGCATGCGCAGAGGGAAAAATCGGAGCTCACCGCGCGCCGCTTCAGTACGCCGGGAAATCCTTGGTAAATACCAGGCGGCGTAGCAGTGTTTGCACTGCCTGGAGCGGCGCACGGCAAGCTCCGAGCTGTTCTCGGGCTGCGCTGACACTGAAGGGGAACTCCGCGCCAAATTTCAAATGTGAAACCGGCGCGGCTTCCCCCCCAGGGGTACAATAGGCTCTCTGGCTTGGTCCGGAACGTGAGGGGTTAACCCACGCCAAAATCGGCCGGGGGTTCCCCCCCAGATCCGTACCAAGCCCTCATCCCAGGCATGCAGTCTGGCCGGACAGGAATGGGGGTGGGGACGAGCGAGCGCCCCCCCCCCTCCTGAGCCGTACCAGACCACATGCCCTCGACATGGGGGAGTGTGTGCTTTGGGGGAGGGGGGCGCTGCCCCCCCACCCCAAAGCACTCTTGTCCCCATGTCGATCGGGACAAGAGCCTCTTCCCGACAACCCTAGCCATTGGTTGTCGGGGTATGCGGGCGGGAGCCAATCAGAATCTGGGAGCCCCGTTTAATAAGGTGGCCCCCAGATTTCGGGCCCCCACCCTATGTGAATGAGTATGGGGTACATCGTACCCCTACCCATTCACCTGGTGAACGTTTTCACTTTTGAGGGTCTTCCGCCGCCCCCTTCAAATTCTTCTGCCTGGACGGGGGTCGTACATCCCATCCAGGACTTGGACGTGGCGGGCTTCTCGTCGCTGTCTTCTGCCGCTGCCCCCTTCACCACGAAGCTCCGGCGAGGTCCGGCGCTGAAATGCCTTCTGAGCGGCGGGCAAGGACTTATATTGGCATTGGGCGTGGGCGTGGTTATGCCAACATGTGACCTTAACCCATGTGACAGTGATGTCACGTCACATCACTGTCACATGGGTTAAGGTCACATGTTGGCATAACCACGCCCACGCCCAATGCCAATATAAGTCCTTGCCCGCCGCTCAGAAGGCATTTCAGCGCCGGACCTCGCCGTGTCAACATCGAATGGAAGAAGAAGCCCGCGAGTGTCACCCCGCGGCGGAAGACTGCGACGGAAGCCCGCTGCCCTCATCAAACAAGCACGGAGCTTCGTGGTGAAGGGGGCAGCGGCAGAAGACGGCGACGAAATCCGGGGTGGGATGTACGACCCTCGCCCCGGAGAAGACGACGGAAGCCCGCTGCCCTCATCAAACAAGCACGGAGCTTCGTGGTGAAGGGGGCAGCGGCAGAAGACGGCGACGAGAAGCCCGCCACGTCCAAGTCCTGGATGGGATGTACGACCCCCGTCCAGGCCGAAAAAATCGAGGGGGGCGGCAAAGAAGAAGGCCTGGCCCCCGCGGCGGAAGACAACGTCGAGAAGCCCGGAGAGTGGCGCCCTCCGGCGGAAGACGGCGAAAGAAGCCCTGGCCTCGGGAGGAGCCAGGCAGAAGCGGAGGAGCCCGAGGTGGGGCGACACCCCCGTTGTTCTCCGCTGTTTTCGGCCGGCCCCCCCCGGATGTAAAAGAGCTTCATTTTGGGGTAGGGGGCACAGTCGAGCATGGCGGAGAGCATGGGTGGGTGTTTCCCCCCCCCGGCAGAAGACGGCTAGAAGACCGAGGAGTGGCGACGCCCCCGTTGTTCTCCGCCATTTCCGCCGGCCCCCCCCGGATGTAAAAGAGCTTGATTTGGGGTAGGGGGCCTGGCCGAACATGGCGGAGAGCATCGGTGGGTGTCTCTCTCCCCGGCGGAAGGCGGCGGCGAAGACCGGGGGGGGGTAGGTGTACCCCCCCGGCGGAAGGCGAAGACCGAGGAGGGGTTTCGCCCCCGTTGTTCTCCGCCATTTCCGCCGGCCCCCCCCGGATGTAAAAGAGCTTGATTTGGGGTAGGGGGCCTGGCCGAACATGGCCGAGAGCATCGGTGGGTGTCCCCCCCGGCGGAAGGCGGCGGCGAAGACCGGTGCGGGGCTGGAGCCCCCCCGGCAGAAAACGTCTGGAAGACCGAGGGGCTCCGCCCCCGTTGTTCTCTGCTTTTTTCGGCCGGCCCCCCCCGAATGTGAAAGAGCTTATTTTGGGGTGGGGGCCTGGCTGGACATGGCGGAGATCATCGGTGGGTGTCCCCCCCCCGGCAGAAGACGGCGAAGCCCGGGGCCCAATGGGCTGGTGGTGGGGGGTCCCGGCAGAAGACCCCCGGAGCTGACTAATAAATTATTTTTTTCTGTGTGTTTTTTTTGGTGTTTACACTTTTCCACCCGGTGAATGGGTAGGGGTACGATGTACCCCATACTCATTCACATAGGGTGGGTGGCCAGAATCTGGGGGCCCCCTTAATATAGGGGGCTCTCAGATTCTGATAAGCCCCCCGCCCGCATACCCCGACAACCAACGGCCAGGGTTGTCGGGAAGAGGCTCTTGTCCCGATCGACATGGGGACAAGAGTGCTTTGGGGTGGGGGGGCAGTGCCCCCCTCCCCCACAGCACACACTCCCCCATGTCGAGGGCATGTGGTCTGGTACGGCTCAGGAGGGGGGGGGGGGCGCTCGCTCGTCCCCACCCCCATTCCTGTCCGGCCAGACTGCGTGCCTGGGAGAAGGGTTTGGTCTGGATCTGAGGGGGAACCCCACGCCGTTTTTTGGCGTGGGTTTAACCCCTTATGTTCCAGATCAAATCTAAGAGCCTGTTGTGCACCTGAAGGGGGACCCCCACGCCGTTTTTTTTTGTAATTTGGGGTGGAGTTCCCCTTTATCCCGGTCCTGTCAGGGGGGGGGGGAATGCCTGCTCGTCTGTCCCTACAATGTATGAACAGCGATCTGTCATTTCCCCTACACAGTCCCACCCCCTTTACAGTTAGAACACACCCAGGTAACATATTCAACCCCTTCCGCGCCCCTAGTGTTAACCCCTTCCCTGCCAGTGTCATTTTTATAGTAAGCAATGCATTTATATACCATTGCTCGCTACAAAAATGCCAAATCGCACAAAAATGTGTCCGCCACAATGTCGCATTAGACAGAAAAAACAATGATAGCCACCATTACTAGTAAAACAAAAAATTATTCCAAAAAAACCCATAAGACCAACCCCTACTTAGAACTTTTGCCCAAACCAATCAAACGCTTATTGTGATTTTTTGCAACCAAAAACATGTCCAAGAATACTTATCGGCCTAAACTGAGGGCAAACATTTTTTGAATATATTTTGGGGGAGATTTATTATAGCAAACAGTAAAATAGATGTTTTTTTAGTTACCAAATTGTCGCTATATTTTTGGGTCAAGCAAAAATAAGAAAAAACGCAGAGGTGATCAAATACCACCAACAAAAAAAAAAAAAAAAATTTTTAGGGGGGGGGGGAGGATGAGGACGCCCAATTTTTTTGGGGGGCCACGTCGCACAACCACGCAATTGTCAGTCAAAATGACGCAGTGTTGAAATGCAAAAAATGGCCCCGTCAGTGACCAGTAATATGCTCTGGGGCTCAAGTGGTTACAAATTAAGAATACACTAAAGTTAGCCCAATTTATGGCCATAATGTGAAAGATGATGTTACACCGAGTAAATAGATACCCAACATGTTACACTTTAATATTGCACACACTCATGGAATGGCGCCAAACTTCAGTACTTGAAAATACCCATAGGCAACGCTTTTTTATGTGTTTCAGGTTACCAGTTTAGATTTACAGAGGAGGTCTAGTGCTAAAAGTATTGCTCTCGCTCTAACGTACGCTATGATACCTCACATGTGGGGTTTGAACGGGGGTTCAATATGTGGGCGGGGCTTACACATTTAAGGCCCGCCCCCATATATGGAAACATTCTTCAAACCACACATGTGAGGTATCATAGCGTGCGTAACAGCAAGAGGAATATTTATAGCACTAGACCTCATCTGTAAATCTAAACTGGTAACCGGAAACAATAAAAATGCTGCTTGTTCGCTTCTGACTGCGAGCTACTAGGGACAGGGGCGTTTAAATTATTACTATTTAGGTTTGTTACGTAAAAATTCTATAAGACCTCCCGTTCAGCTTGTAAAGCATCACTTCATGGGGACCAAAAAAAAATTTAACACCTCTAATGCTTTCATCCGCCATTGCAGATTTGATTCTGGTACTGCATTTCGAGTGAACTGGGCATGCTCGAACAGTTAGAAAAAGAAGTTGGAAGTTTCATCCTGAAAATGACTTGCATCTTTCTGAGCATGCTCAGAAAGCTCTTTTTTTGGCTTAGTAATTTAAGGACATCCTTAACAGGTGTAAGCAGTTCCAAGTGCACACAAACTAGAGGCTGACATTTCTTCATGTGTTTCCAATTGGTTCATTAGCACACATGTTATAAAAAGCGTGGATACTGCACGTGTCAGCTGCCCCTCAGAGGGGGCAGATTTGCTGGCTGGAAGGAATGGCGGAGTGAAACAGAGATGTTTTGGAGCAAGTTTTGTATTTTTTGATGTTTTCTCTGCTACATAATTTTGCTAAATGTTTCTCAAGATGTTAATGACTAATGTTTTAATCCTGTGGGTCTATCCTGTTATTTCAAAAGCATGATTTATTTTCCAATGACTGTGAAATAAACGTTGGTCTTTTTTGTTTTTAGGTTTTTTTATATTTTTTTGGTGTGTTTATTTGTAATTTTTTGTTTTGCTTTCCTTGTTTTGTGGACCAATAAAATTACTTTCAAATTTTGAAGTTTGTTTTGTGATATTTTTTTCCTGCTATGGATTTCAACCGCTGCAGCTGAACTAGTTTGGGCCTAAACCATCAAGTGTGATTTGTCTCTAAGCTCTTTCCTGGTGTGTATGCATGAAATGTTTAGTCACCAGAAAAGGAAGGACAAAGCGGTAAGTAATGTTTCCTAGAACTGATGTCCAGACTGACTTTTTAAAGCACATGTGCAAGATGTAGGAAAAGCTGCAAACAGGGCCTGTTGGAGGGGGGGGGGGGGGGGTGGTGTTTTTTTTTTGGACAGGCTTGAAGTGCTGATTTACAGCGCTGTGCTTGAAACTAGCACAAGACAATCCTATTCTAATTGTGGGTTGTTTGAGGGAAGCCAATTGAGTGTTAGAACCCCTGCTAGTGTTTTTAGGTTGGGCTTTGTGTCCCTTTTCCTAAAATTGGCTTCACTTCCTGTCACACAGCTGAACAGGAAGTGAGGTTAAAACCCTACCAATGGTCTTTTCTTCGGGGCACAGGTCAATCTAACTAGTGTCACCATTAAGCAAATTGCACTGCAGTGTACACCCCAAATGATTAGTTATTTTGGGGTTTAGTAAAGGCAAAGCCGCTCTGCAGTAGAAGCGTAGGCAATGAAAATCAGAAGGGAAGCACTGATGGTTTTTACTTCCAATCCCGCCAAGTTTTGAGTTTTCTTCCTTGCTTGTCCACTTGTAGTGCAAAGTGGATTTGCCTTTAGTAAATGGACCCCAAAGTCCAAGATTCCTACTAATTTGGGGTGTACACAGCAAAATGCCATTTCCAAAATGGGAAACTATTTATATTGATCTGTGTGTCCCCAACAAAACATTACTCAGGTGTTTCCCTCACTTCCTGTTTGGCTGTGTGGCAGGAAGTGAATGAATTAAGTAGAAAGTGACAACATTTGTGAGGTGTCTTTACCCTATCAGGGGTGCAGGCATCCCCAAAACAAACAAGAAAATAGTTGATTTAACATTGGGTGGTGTTTGTGGGGGTCCCTAACACACATTCATACATATTAGCAACGCTGGATCCTGGCCTATTGGCATGGTTATATTTTCTTAAGCCTCTCAATAAAATGATCTGAAATTTGGGGTTAAACTGGAACAATAATCATCACTTTTATTTTTTGGATTTCTTTCATTTTGGATAGAGTTGGGGGGGGGGGGGGGGGGTTAGAAGCTCTGTCAGTTTATTTTGTATTATCCCTGTCCGTTTGGGGAGATTGGCCTTCACTTCCTGCCCCATAGCCAAACAGGAAGTGATCGAAAAACTAGGCAAATTAAGGGCCCCCCCAGGTCCCCCCCCACAGAACTTGTGTGTGTCCCCTGAAAATTCCTGGGTGGGTCATAAAAAAAACAGGGTGTGGCCTTGACAGGAAGGGTGGGTCATTTTTCTATTAGGGGGGTGCCAAAATTTGGTCAGGCCTAGGGCAGCACAAAACCTAAATCTCCTACTGCACATTAGGGCTTATTTAGACAGGATCCAATTTACAGCATGTTTTTAGATTGTGGGAGGAAACCCGCACAGGGAGAACATGCAAACTCCAGGCAGATAGTGTCACGGGCGGGATTCGAACCAGCAACCCTTTTGCTGCTAGGTGAACATGCTACACACTACGCTACTGTGCTGAACGAACATGATTGCAGCTGAAAGCATGAGATGTTTTTTTTTAAACCAATTCCATGCTTTCCAGCCTGGAGGACAGATGTGGGGTCTAATTGACCCCGCCTTTCTCTATAAAGAGGACCTGTCACACACTAGTCCTATTACAAGGGATGTTTACATTCCTTGTAATAGGAAGAAAAGTGAAAAATAATACAAAAAAGGGACAAACAAGTGCAAAAATTAAAATATTAAGTAAAAAAATAAAATAACAAAGGAATTTAAATGCTCCTGTCCCTAGTAGCTCGCACTCAGAAGCGAACACGCATGCAAGTCCCACCCACATATGTAAACATCCTTCAAACCCCACATGTGAGGTATCATAGCGTGCGTTAGAGCGAGAGCAATAATTTTAGCACTAGACCTCCTCTGTAACTCAAAAGTGGTAACCTGAGAAAAAAAGTCAAGCGTTGCCTATGGAGATTTTTAATAACGAAGTTTAGCGCCATTCCATGAGTGTGCGCAATATGAAAGCGTGACAAGTTAGGTATCTATTTACTCGGTGTAACATCATCTTTTACCTTATCCCTAAAAATTGGCCTAGCTTTACTGCTTTCTTATTTTGTCATTCATGAAACAGGTTTTTTTTTTGAAAGCCAAAAAAAAAAAAAACGTTTGAAAATTTTTGGCACAAATACTGTTGGAAATGTGTCCGAAAAAATGGCCGCCACTTTATTCCCTAGGGTGTTTGTTAATAAAATATATATAATGTTTGGGGGTCCTGAGTAAGTTTCAAGGAAGAAAATATAATTGTTACATGAAGGAGAGAAGTGCCAGAATAGGCGCGGTATGGAAGTGGTTAAAGTGCACCAATAAAAGTGAAAAATTCCTTGAAATTTCGTACCTGGGGGGGGGGGGCGGCAATTAGGGGCGCCATCAGGAATTATGGGGCCCCTTACACAGCTTCAGGCATGGGCCCCCTGGAGCAGAGAATAGGGGGGGGGGTGCCGCCTGATATTAAGAATATTAAATTACAATATCTACATATATAAAATAATAAAAAAGGGGGTTGCCTTGGGAGCTCTGGGCCCTTTAATAAAAAATAACTTCCAAAAATCAAAAAAAAAAATAACATTGGGTGGGAGCTGCGGTGGCTCAACGTGAATGGAACTGCGCTGACAAGCCGTTCACCTCTGCAGCCAAGGGTTCGGATCCCGGTCTCGGCTACATGTGAATTGAGTTTGGTGGTGTCAGCCCGGCTCCCGGTGGGTGTGCTATGCAAGGTACGCCTGTGCTTAGTATGCCCACCCCCCCCCCCCCCCCACAAAAAAAACACCACACTTGCACACACTTTGGCCATGAGGTCTCCTAAAATAAAGGGAGGTGAAGGACCTACAGGGCTGGCTGGGTGGGCTACACTCCTTCATAGGGGGAGTCCCTCTGTCCCATCGGGCTCCCAAGTGTAGCAGGTGGGGTGTGGGTGAGTGGGAGGCCCCCCTCACACCCACCATTGCCACCGGGGGCATGGAGAAGGATGGCGATTGCAAGTCCAGCTCCTCTCTCTCGACTTCACGCACAAAATACACTTTAAAAAAGAAATTAAAGTAAAAAGTAACAAACCTGGGGAAAATGTTTATAACATTTTTAGAAGCAAAAAAGGGGCCCTCTGGGAGCTTTCAAAATTATATTATATATATATATGTTTAAAAAATAACCAAAAAATATATCATATGTTTTTTTTTTGATTTTTTTGTAAAGGTGGGGGGTTGTCATCTGGAGCCCTGGGGATCTCCGGGCCACTGGGGACCAGGCCACTGGGGACCTCCAGACCCCTAAACCAAAACATTGGCCCTTTAATAACAAAAAATTTGGGGGGTTGCCACCCGGGGCCCTGGGGACCTCCAGACTGCTAAAAAATATTAAATTCCAAAAATTGGCCCTTTAATAAAAAATCCTACAAAAACCAACTAACAAATATATATACAAAAAAAAAAAGAGGGGGGTTACCATCTGGGGCGCTGGGGGGCCTCCAGGCATCTGGGCACCTCCGGACCCCCGGGCCCTTACAGGTGTACAGGGCCGCCATCATGAATTTTGGGGCCCCTTACACAGCTTCAGGCATGGGCCCCCTGGAGCAGAGAACCGGGGGGGGGGGTGCTGCCGCATGAAATTGAGAAGCGGGGGGGGGGGGGTGGTGCCACAAATTGAGGAGCGGAGGGGCCCTTTACAAAAATTTTGACAGAAATAAGAAATAAAGAAAAATATATATAAAAAAGGGGGGTAGCCATCCGGGGCCCTGGGGACCTCTGTGCTCTTTATCAAATAAAAATAAAAAAGAGAGAAAATACATATATATATATTTTTTAAATATAACATTTATCGAAAAAAAGTAAAAAAACAAGGGGGTAGCCTTCCAGGGCCCTGGGGACCTCTGGGCCCTTTCCTTAAAAAAAAAAAAAAAAATATATTAAAAAAATATATATTTTTTTTTTAAATATATATTTTTTATTTAAAAAAAAGGGCTTGCCATCTGGGGCCCTTAGTGGCCTCCGGGCCCCTGGGGACCTTCGGAGCCCTTAAACAAAAAAAAAAAAAAAAAATTGTTTTTTTTGTTTTAGGGTGGTTCCCATCCGGGCCCCTGGGGGCCCCTGGGGACCCCCGGGCGGTGTAATGCCTGTACCCCCCTAATGGCGGCCCTGCAGGTGTACTGCCTGTACCCCCCTGATGGCGGCCCTGGGTGTAATGTCAGCATGTGGAAAAATGACATTCTGAAGGAAAAAAGCCATTTAAAACTGACTCGCGGCTATAATGAATTGTCAGCTCTTGGAATTTGCAGGAGAATTCATTCATTAAAAACACCAAAAAAAAAGCGTGGGGGTCCCCCCAAATTCAATAACCAGACCCTTTAGGTCTGGTATGGATATTAAGGGGAACCCCGCCATCAATTTTTAAAAAAAATGACGTGGGGTTCCCCCCAAATATCCATAACCAGACCCTTCAGGTCTGGTGTGGAATTTAAGGGGAACTCCACTCCAAATTAAAAAAAAAATGGCGTGGAGTCCCCCCTAAAATCCACACCAGACCCCTTATCCGAGCACGTTGACCTGGCCGGCCGCAGAAAAGAGGGGGGGACAGAGCGCGGCCCCCCCCCTCTCCTGAACCGCACCAGGCCACATGCCCTCAACATTGGGAGGGTGTTTTGGGGTGCCCCCAAAACACCTTGTCCCCATGTTGATGAGGACAAGGGTCTCTTCCCCACAACCCTTGCCCGGTGGTTGTGGGGGTCTGCGGGCAGGAGGCTTATCGAAATCTGGAAGACCCCTTTAACAAAGGGGCCCCCCAGATCCCGGCCCCCCCCTGTGTGAAATGGTAATGGGGTACCTTGTACCTCTACCATTTCACGAAAAAAAAAAATGTAAAGGGTTAAAAAAGACAAGAGCCGGTTTTTGACAAGTCCTTTATTATCTTCTTTCTTCTTTCCTTCGGGTTTCTTCTTCCTCCTCCTTCTTCTTCCTCTGCTTCTGTCTTGGGTCTTCTATTCCCGCATCTTGCCCGGCGTGTTCTTCCATCTTCTCCTCCGCTGTCCTTCTCGTCCGCATCTTCTTCTCCTTCTTCTTCTTCGCCGGAGGCGGCCGCTTCCAATTGAAATCCCCGCTGTCTGCCGGACCACGCCCCCCCCTCTGACGCCTCGGGCAAGCTCTTAGGAGTGTGCTGCACAGTGCGTCAGAGGGGGGCGTGGTCACATGTCAGAGGGCGGCCAATTCAATTTGAAGCTGTGCGCGGCTTTTTCTTTGCCAGAGTCGCCGCTTCCAATTGAATTGCCCGCTTTCTGGAACATGTGACCACGCCCCCCTCTGACGCACTGGCACCACACGGGGACTTTCCTAAGAGCTTGCCCGTGGCGTCAGAGGGGGGGCGTGGTCCGGCAGACAGCGGGGATTTCAATTGGAAGCGGCCGCTCCGGCGAAGAAGAAGAAGAAGGAGAAGATGCGGACGAGAAGGACAGCGGAAGAAGATGGAAGAACACGCCGGGCAAGATGCGGGAATAGAAGACCCAAGACAGAAGCAGAGGAAGAAGAAGGAGGAGGAAGAAACCCGAAGGAAAGAAGAAAGAAGATAATAAAGGACTTGTCAAAAACCGGCTCTTGTCTTTTTTACACTGACACTTTTTTTTTCTCGTGAAATGGTAGAGGTACAAGGTACCCCATTACCATTTCACACAGGGGGGGGCGGGATCTGGGGGGCCCCTTTGTTAAAGGGGTCTTCCAGATTTCGATAAGCCTCCTGCCCGCGGACCCCCACAACCACCGGGCAAGGGTTGTGGGGAAGAGACCCTTGTCCTCATCAACATGGGAACAAGGTGTTTTGGGGGGCACCCCAAAACACCCTCCCAATGTTGAGGGCATGTGGCCTGGTTCGGTTCAGGAGAGGGGGGGGGCGCGCTCTGTCCCCCCTCTTTTCTGCGGCCGGCCAGGTCAACGTGCTCGGATAAGGGGTCTGGTGTGGATTTTAGGGGGGACTCCACGCCATTTTTTTTTATTTGGGGTGGAGTTCCCCTGAAGGGTCTGGTTATGGATATTTGGGGGGAACCCCACGTCATTTTTTTTTAAATTGACGGCGGGGTTCCCCTTAATATCCATACCAGACCTAAAGGGTCTGGTTATTGAATTTGGGGGGACCCCCACGCTTTATTTTTCCCTTTTTTAATGAATGAATTCTCCTGCAATTGCCGGGAGCCGACAATTCATTATTGCCGCGAGTCAGTTTTAAATGGCTTTTTTTTTTTTTTTTTTTTTTCAGAATGTCATTTTGTGCAAAGACATATTTCTAACCAGGGAAAAGTGCGCTTTATTCACCTGCTGACATCCCCCCCCCCCCATGGTACGAATTTAAAAAAAAATTATTCAAATGACGTGGGGGTCCCCCCAAATTCAATAACCAGACCCTTCAGGTCTGATATGGATATTAAGTGGAACCCCGCCATCAATTTTTAAAAAAATGACGTGGGGTTCCCCCCAAATATCCATAACCAGACCCTTCAGGTCTGGTGTGGAATTTAAGGGGAACTCCACCCCAAATAAAAAAAAAAATGGCGTGGAGTCCCCCCCTAAAATCCACACCAGACCCCTTATCCGAGCACGTTGACCTGGCCGGCCGCAGAAAAAAAGAGGGGGGACAGAGCGCGGCCCCCCCCTCTCCTGAACCGCACCAGGCCACATGCCCTCAACATTGGGAGGGTGTTTTGGGGGTGCCCCCCAAAACACCTTGTCCCCATGTTGATGAGGACAAGGGTCTCTTCCCCACAACCCTTGCCCGGTGGTTGTGGGGGTCTGCGGGCAGGAGGCTTATCGAAATCTGGAAGACCCCTTTAACAAAGGGGCCCCCCAGATCCCGGCCCCCCCCCTGTGTGAAATGGTAATGGGGTACCTTGTACCTCTACCATTTCACGAGTAAAAAAAAATGTAAAGGGTTAAAAAAGACAAGAGCCGGTTTTTGACAAGTCCTTTATTATCTTCTTTCTTCTTTCCTTCGGGTTTCTTCTTCCTCCTCCTTCTTCTTCCTCTGCTTCTGTCTTGGGTCTTCTATTCCCGCATCTTGCCCTGGCGTGTTCTTCCATCTTCTGTTCCTCCCGCTGTCCTTCTCGTCCGCATCTTCTTCTCCTTCTTCTTCTTTGCCGGAGCGGCCGCTTCCAATTGAAATCCCCGCTGTCTGCCGGACCACGCCCCCCCCTCTGACGCCACGGGCAAGCTCTTAGGAAAGTCCCGAGTGTGCTGCCAGTGCGTCAGAGGGGGGGGGGCGTGGTCACATGTCAGAGGGCGGCCAATTCAATTCGAAGCTCGAGTGCGCGGCTTTTTCTTTGCCAGAGTCGCCGCTTCCAATTGAATTGCCCGCTTTCTGGAACATGTGACCACGCCCCCCTCTGACGCACTGGCACCACACGGGGACTTTCCTAAGAGCTTGCCCGTGGCGTCAGAGGGGGGGCGTGGTCCGGCAGACAGCGGGGATTTCAATTGGAAGCGGCCGCTCCGGCGAAGAAGAAGAAGGAGAAGAAGATGCGGACGAGAAGGACAGCGGGAGGAAAAGAAGATGGAAGAACACGCCGGGCAAGATGCGGGAATAGAAGACCCAAGACAGAAGCAGAGGAAGAAGAAGGAGGAGGAAGAAGAAACCCGAAGGAAAGAAGATAATAAAGGACTTGTCAAAAACCGGCTCTTGTCTTTTTTAACCCTTTACATTTTTTTTAAACGTGAAATGGTAGAGGTACAAGGCACCCCATTACCATTTCACACAGGGGGGGGGGCCGGGATCTGGGGGGCCCCTTTGTTAAAGGGGTCTTCCAGATTTCGATAAGCCTTCCGCCCGCAGACCCCCACAACCACCGGGCAAGGGTTGTGGGGAAGAGACCCTTGTCCTCATCAACATGGGGACAAGGTGTTTTGGGGGGCACCCCAAAACACCCTCCCAATGTTGAGGGCATGTGGCCTGGTGCGGTTCAGGAGAGGGGGGGGCCGCGCTCTGTCCCCCCCTCTTTTCTGCGGCCGGCCAGGTCAACGTGCTCGGATAAGGGGTCTGGTGTGGATTTTAGGGGGGACTCCACGCCATTTATTTTTTACATTTGGGGTGGAGTTCCCCTTAAATTCCACACCAGACCCGAAGGGTCTGGTTATGGATATTTGGGGGGAACCCCACGTCATTTTTTTTTAAAATTGACGGCGGGGTTCCCCTTAATATCCATACCAGACCTAAAGGGTCTGGTTATTGAATTTGGGGGGACCCCCACGTCATTTGAATAATTATTTTAAAATTCGTACCAGGGGGGGGGGGGGATGTCAGCAGGTGAATAAAGCGCACTTTTCCTGCGGTTAGAAATATGTCTTTGCACAAAATGACATTCTGAAAAAAAACAAAAAAAAAAAAGCCATTTAAAACTGACTCGCGGCAATAATGAATTGTCGGCTCTCGGCAATTGCAGGAGAATTCATTCATTAAAAAAAGGGAAAAATAAAGCGTGGGGGTCCCCCCAAATTCAATAACCAGACCCTTTAGGTCTGGTATGGATATTAAGGGGAACCCCGCCGTCAATTTAATAAAAAAATGACGTGGGGTTCCCCCCAAATATCCATAACCAGACCCTTCGGGTCTGGTGTGGAATTTAAGGGGAACTCCACCCCAAATAAAAAAAAAATGGCGTGGAGTCCCCCCTAAAATCCACACCAGACCCCTTATCCGAGCACGTTGACCTGGCCGGCCGCAGAAAAGAGGGGGGGACAGAGCGCGGCCCCCCCCCTCTCCTGAACCACACCAGGCCACATGCCCTCAACATTGGGAGGGTGTTTTGGGGTGCCCCCCAAAACACCTTGTCCCCATGTTGATGAGGACAAGGGTCTCTTCCCCACAACCCTTGCCCGGTGGTTGTGGGGGTCTGCGGGCAGGAGGCTTATCGAAATCTGGAAGACCCCTTTAACAAAGGGGCCCCCCAGATCCCGGCCCCCCCCTGTGTGAAATGGTAATGGGGTACCTTGTACCTCTACCATTTCACGAGTAAAAAAAATGTAAAGGGTTAAAAAAGACAAGAGCCGGTTTTTGACAAGTCCTTTATTATCTTCTTTCTTCTTTCCTTCGGGTTTCTTCTTCCTCCATCTTCTTCTTCCTCTGCTTCTGTCTTGGGTCTTCTATTCCCGCATCTTGCCCGGCGTGTTCTTCCATCTTCTTCCGCTGTCCTTCTCGTCCGCATCTTCTCCTTCTTCTTCTTCGCCGGAGGCGCCGCTTCCAATTGAAATCCCCGCTGTCTGCCGGACCACGCCCCCCCCTCTGACGCCACGGGCAAGCTCTTAGGAAAGTCCCCGTGTGGTGCCTGTGCGTCAGAGGGGGGCGTGGTCACATGTTCCAGAAAGCGGGCAATTCAATTGGAAGCGGCGACTCTGGCAAAGAAAAAGCCGCGCACAAGCTTCAAATTGAATTGGCCGCCCTCTGACATGTGACCACGCCCCCCTCTGACGGACTGGCAGCACACTCCTAAGAGCTTGCCCGAGGCGTCAGAGGGGGGGCGTGGTCCGGCAGACAGCGGGGATTTCAATTGGAAGCGGCCGCTCCGGCGAAGAAGAAGAAGAAGGAGAAGATGCGGACGAGAAGGACAGCGGGAGGAACAGAAGATGGAAGAACACGCCAGTCAAGATGCGGGAATAGAAGACCCAAGACAGAAGCAGAGGAAGAAGAAGGAGGAGGAAGAAGAAACCCGAAGAAAAGAAGAAGAAAGAAGATAATAAAGGACTTGTCCAAAACCGGCTCTTGTCTTTTTTAACCCTTTACATTTTTTTTCTCGTGAAATGGTAGAGGTACAAGGTACCCCATTACCATTTCACACAGGGGGGGGGCCGGGATCTGGGGGGCCCCTTTGTTTAAGGGGTCTTCCAGATTTCGATAAGCCTCCCGCCCGCAGACCCCCACAACCACCGGGCAAGGGTTGTGGGGAAGAGACCCTTGTCCTCATCAACATGGGGACAAGGTGTTTTGGGGGGCACCCCAAAACACCCTCCCAATGTTGAGGGCATGTGGCCTGGTGCGGTTCAGGAGAGGGGGGGGGCCGCGCTCTGTCCCCCCCTCTTTTCTGCGGCCGGCCAGGTCAACGTGCTCGGATAAGGGGTCTGGTGTGGATTTTAGGGGGGACTCCACGCCATTTTTTTTTAATTTGGAGTGGAGTTCCCCTTAAATTCCACACCAGACCCGAAGGGTCTGGTTATGGATATTTGGGGGGAACCCCACGTCATTTTTTTTTTAAATTGACGGCGGGGTTCCCCTTAATATCCATACCAGACCTAAAGGGTCTGGTTATTGAATTTGGGGGGACCCCCACGCTTTTTTTTCCCTTTTTTTTAATGAATGAATTCTCCTGCAATTGCCGGGAGCCGACAATTCATTATAGCCGCGAGTCAGTTTTAAATGGCTTTTTTGCTTTGAAAAATGACATTTTGTGCAGAGACAGTTCTAACCACGGGAAACATGCGCTTTTTCACATGCTGACATTAGAGCCCCCCATAGTACGAAATTTAAAGGAAAATTACACTTTTATTATTGCACTTTTAGCATTATTAAAATCACTGCTCCCGAAAAAACGGCCGTTTTAAAAAATAAAAAAAGCATTGGTACATGTCCCCTGGGGCAGGACTGAGGTCCCCAAACACTTTTTAGGAGAAAACTTGCAGATTAGCCTTTAAAATTCACTATTAAGATTTCCCCCATAGACTTTAACAGGGAGTTCGGCGGCGGCTTTAGTTATCAATCACATCGCGCTGCTGCTGCCGCCGGTTCATGCGCCTAATTAGGGCTTCATCCAGCGCACTAATTAAGGCATGTACCGGCGCAGCGCACATTCATTAGTAAATCAGCCCCACTGTCTGTGTGAACAGTTCCTGTATTGTTCTTCAGCTCCAAGACTGACCCCGGTTTCTGACCTCTTGTTTATGTACCTCGGATTGCTGCTGTCTCCTGCCCTTTGACCCCGGCCTGTATTTTCCGATTCTCTCTGCTGTCTGCACCTTCTGACCTACAGAACCGCAAGTATTATGTAACATATTATAGCAACCATAGGTTTGCTGCCATCATAGTGAAATTCTAAGGGAACGTTATTATATTAGTTATTCCCGTCTGATCACCTTATCCTTCAGTTACTGTCTGAATATTATCGATATTGACCAGAGACTCATGAATAGGGGTACAGTACTATTCAGGGCAACCTGAACCACTTGCTTAGTCAGCTTACCAGCGTAACCTATCTTTATTCATACTAGCTTTATGTTTGTCTAAGCTCCATGATAACGTTGATTTCCAAGTATGAGGTTGTGATGATTTAAACCCTAAACTCTCTGTTCATACAAGAGAGTGAAGTTGTGGTTTTACCTGAGTAACCTCCATAGCTAAGAATCTATTAAACTAAGATAGAAACGTGAACGTAACATAATAACGGAAACCCCAAAAACTAATAAAATGGACTCCACTCAGGGTATGCTGTTACATACGTTACAGGATGAATGATGTGTATTGCATGTAGTAGAAGTAAAGGAATGTCCAGACAGGTGCTCTTTGCTGTGCTCTTTATTACCCAGCCGGGTAAAAACAATAAACTTGTTGTGAGGAAAGTAAGTTGAAGAAAAAGGGAGAACAGCAGATTCAGGCGTCACAATAGGAAACAGTCCTGCTCACAAATGTAACACTTCTCTTCACCACTCCCGCCGGAGTGGGTTTAGTGTACCCGGACAGGCCTCACCCACTGACCTGGCACTTGGAATATCACTCGGACAATTTGTAGGAGTAAGTCTCTGCCACAGACCCCTCTCAATGAGCCTCACAAGATACTTCTGCCACAGTTCCCCTCTGGGTGTAATTCTTGGAGATATGCCTCCTTTATTGAGTTACGTCTGGATCTCCTTCAACTTGTTGCCCAGGTACCGACTGACAGGTGATCAATCCCTCGGTGTTCGGCTACCTCGATCCCCGGTGGTTCATCCAGGCCCTTTTGGTCCGCCAGCCTCTCAATGGCACTCCTCAGACTGACTCCCCACCAAACAGCAGTACAGCTTGGGATCCTCAAAATGGGAACCCAGTCACTCACTGGGTCCTCGCGGCTGTTCAGATGCTCTGGGTCAGCATGGCCCCAGAACCAGGAACACCGCATGGCACGCACGCCCTGGCCAGGTAGGCATACCTCCTAACCGTCCCGGAATGGGCGGGATTTTCCTGCAAAGGGAGGGCTTTCCTGCTGTCCCGCAAATGCACATAGAATCCTGCAGCCTGAGGCTGGTTTTCTCACTGTGCGTGTGAAAATATTCTTTGATTGGACCTTTCAGCTGCTTGTCCTCATGGTGATTGGCTGCAGCTCATAGCAATCATCTTCCTGTTCTCACACCGTCTGTGACTCACTCTGGGCTGTGGGGGCGGGGTCAGTTACTACTGCATACGAGGAGGTGCTTTTCAATGGAGGAGGGCAGGTCAGAGTGCGCCTGATAGAAAAGTTGCTGCAGTTAAGCTGTTGCAGTGTCCTGACAGATGAGACAGATGGTGAAGCCTGTGCCCAGAATCTTCTCAGATTATTGGAAGACAGAAGCTGGGCTCAGGCTGTAGACACAGAGCACCACTTGTTCTGTCTGCTTCATCTGTACAGGACTCTGCAGGATATAAGAAGAGTGTGTGATGAGAACGGGGAAGTGTTCTGTGTCTCAATCTCAATTACACTGTTTATGCTTTCTGTTTCTCTCCTAAACTCTCTGTCCACCCCCATTCATCCTGAACTCTGCAATCTCCCCATCCCATCCTGCAATCCCCACATCCAATCCTGTGTTCTCTGTGTCTACCCCTCATCCCATCATGCAATCTCCCTGTCCATCCCTTCCTGCGATGTCCCAGTCCATCTCCCCCATCCTTTCCTGCGATGTCCCTAGGGTTGCCACCTGTCCATGATTCACCCGGACAGTCCGGTTTTTACATCATCTGCCCGGGTTTCTGACTGTCTGTCACCCGGACAACAGCCACCTGGAAACCCTCAAAAATCCTTATAACACCCCCAGAAAAACTTAATCAGAATTCAGGATCCATAACCTGTATGAGAATGTGACCTATCTGTACATATATGTAACTGTATGATGGAAACAGCCCTAATTACAAGGGACTTATTTCTCTCTGTGGAGGGATACAGAACCTCCTGGCCGCATAAGCCGATGCTCTGCTTCTAGTCCCGGCTACTGGAGCCCTGCCAGGACTGTTTACAGAGAGAGCTGTGTGTGAGTGAGTGGGCGGGAAGAGGAAGGAGCTGCACGGAGTGTGAGGGGACAGCAGGACAGAGAGGGGAGGAGAGAAGCTGGCTGTACATTACCATATTATTCATGTAAGTATTCCTCTCGCACTACAGTATGTTGTCAAGTGTATTTATGTCTGTTTGTGTGTATCTGAGTGCATGTATGTATCTCCGTGTGTGTGTGTGTGTGTATATAAATATGTGTGTATGTATATAATTGAGCACATGTACAGTATATATTTGAGTGCATGTATATAGGTATGTATGCATGTTTCTTAGTATTTATATCTTAGTGTTTCTTTACAGCATGTATATATGCATGTATCTGAGTATTTATATATATATATATATATATATATATTTATGTGCATGTACTGTATGTAATTGAGCATATGTATATATCTGAGTGTGTATGTATATATCTCAGTATCTGTATGTATTTGAGTTTGTATGTATGTTATTAACTGAACATATTTCTATATCTGAGTATGTAATTTACTATACACAATATATATGGAAAAGTGTGTTGTTTGTTTGTTTTTAGGTTTATGTATATATGGGAAGAATTGTTAATTAAAGCGGAGCAGGTACTGGCACCCACTTCCGGGAATACACACTGTGGGTAGACTGCGGGTAGTGCGTCACTTCCCGGTCCCCCCCCCCCCCCCCCCCAATGTGTTCTGGGAAACACAGGGCTCCCAGAAAACAGCGGGGACCAGTGAAAGACGTTTAGCACTGATTGCGCATGCGCAGTAGGGAATCAGGAAGTGAAGCTGCAACGTTTCACTTCCTAATTCCCCTACCCATAATGATGGTGGGGGCAGCAGAGTGACGAGCGACCGCTCGTCTTCCGGTGCTGGACTCCTGGACAGGTAAGTGTCCTAATATTAAAAGTCAGGAGGAGGAATTTGGGCTTAGAGGAAGGACTGGATGGAGAGGATTTGTGCTGGGGAGGGGGTATTTGTAGGGGAATTTGGGGGGAAGGATTTGTCCTAAGGTTGATTTTGGATGGGTGGGAAAATATTTGTGCTGGGGGGGGGGGCTGGGAGGGGGTTGTACTAGAAGGTAGAATGTGGGGGAGCTACAGCTGCTGATTAGCATTTTCTGACAGGGTCTAGTGCTGCTGTCAGAATCCAATAGGGAGATTCCTCCATCTACAGTACTTCATTTGCTTGGCTCAAGTTATTTTTTTATTTTTTTTAGAATTGTCCACTCCCACTACAAGGTCTTTAACAATCCTATAGTGTATACTAAAAAATAAAAAAAATAAAATGCTATGCGCCAGTAAAGTGTTCGGGTTTGGCTAGAAGGAAAGGTGGCAACCCTAGATGTCCCGGTCCATCTACCCCATCCCTTCCTGCGATGTCCCGGTCCATCTCCCCCATCCCTTCCTGCGATCTCCCTGTCCATCTACCCCATCCCTTCCTGTAATTTCCCTGTCCATCTCCCCATCCCTTCCTGCAATCTCCCTGTCCATCTCCCCCATCCCTTCCTGCGATCTCCCTGTCCATCCCTTCCTGCGATGTCCCTGTCCATCTCCCCCATCCCTTCCTGCGATTTCCCTGTCCATCTCCCCCATCCCTTTCTGCGATGTCCCTGTCCATCTCCCCCATCCCTTCCTGCGATGTCCCTGTCCATCTCCCCCATCCCTTCCTGCGATGTCCCTGTCCATCTGCCCCATCCCTTCCTGCGATGTCCCTGTCCATCTGCCCCATCCCTTCCTGTGATGTCCCTGTCCATCTCCCCCATCCCTTCCTGCAATATCCCTGTCCATCTCCCCCATCCCTTCCTGCGATGTCCCTGTCCATCTACCCCATCCCTTCCTGCGATGTCCCTGTCCATCTCCCCCATCCCTTCCTGCGATGTCCCTGTCCATCTCCCCCATCCCTTCCTGCGATGTCCCTGTCCATCTCCCCCATCCCTTCATGCAATCTCCCTGTCCATCTACCCCATCCCTTCCTGCAATGTCCCTGTCCATCTCCCCCATCCCTTCCTGCGATGTCCCTGTCCATCCCTTCCTGCGATGTCCCTGTCCATCTCCCCCATCCCTTCCTGCGATTTCCCTGTCCATCTCCCCCATCCCTTCCTGCGATGTCCCTGTCCATCTCCCCATCCCTTCCTGCAATGTCCCTGTCCATCTCCCCCATCCCTTCCTGCGATGTCCCTGTCCATCTCCCCCATCCCTTCCTGCGATCTCCCTGTCCATCCCTTCCTGTGATGTCCCTGTCCATCTACCCCATCCCTTCCTGCGATATCCCTGTCCATCTCCCCCATCCCTTCCTGTGATGTCCCTGTCCATCTACCCCATCCCTTCCTGCGATGTCCCTGTCCATCTCCCCCATCCCTTCCTGCGATGTCCCTGTCCATCTCCCCCATCCCTTCCTGTGATGTCCCTGTCCATCTCCCCCATCCCTTCCTGCGATGTCCCAGTCCATCCCTTCCTGCGATGTCCCTGTCCACCCCCCATCCCTTCCTGCGATCTCCCTGTCCATCCCATCCATCCCCCCATCCTTTCCTGCGATGTCCCTGTCCATCCATTTTAAGCAAAATACTCCAATTGTCAAAACCACACACTAAAAAAGGCAGACTTTTGTTAAATTGATATATATCTTAATCTCGTAATTTCTAATAATTAATATCGTAATTTCTTTTTGTCATATTGCTCATGAAACACAGTTCAGAAAAAAAAAAGCAACAGGCTATTTAAACAGTGCAGCATTGGGAAGAGGGCCAGCATCATATGTGGTCAGGTATGGGTCATGTGTTGTCGGGTATGGTCATGTGTAGTCGGATATGGTCATACATAGCTCCCAACTGTTCCTGATTTGAAGCAATGTCCCTATGTCCCCCTTTACCCCTCATGCCAATAAAAAGGAATAGTAATGGTAAAAAAAAGTCCCTTGTGGATTTAATTAACCTTTTTTGGGGTTAATTCTCCTTTAAGGGGGTGTGGCAGGGGGCGTGTCTTATGCCTACATACATTTGCTAGTATGAGAGAGAACGTTTACCGCTCAGAGGTCCCAGGGAACTGAAAGGTGGAGTCCAAACACCTGGGTGCCGGCACTGCAATAATATGCAAAAATGTGTAGAGAAAAACCGGGACGGCCGCACTCCAAAAAAAAGTGGTTCCTTTTAATAAAACTGATCACAACATAAACATATCACAGCAAAAAATCTGAAAAAGAACTGACGCGTTTCACACTATCATACAGTGCTTATGCATAGCTACATTTGCTAGTAGGTGTCCCTCATTCCCATCTCAAAATGTTGGGAGGTATGGGTAGGCGGGTGCCACACTGGATGAAGAAGACCCAGAACCAATGGCGTCTTCCCAATAAATACCCCTCCCAGCAAGCACAGCGAGGACAAACCAAGCAAGCAAGCGCCCCCCTCCTGAACCATACCAGGCCACATGTCCTCAACATGGGAGGAGTGCTTTAGAGTGGGCAGGCTCTGCCCCCGCCCCAACGTACCTTTTCCCCATGAAGAGCCTTATAACCACAACCATGGCTGTAGGGGTCTGCAGGTGGGGGCTTATCGGAATATGGAATCCCAGCCCCCCCCCCATGTGAATGAGTATCCGGTACATTGTACTTCTACTCATTCACCAAAAAAGTGTACAAAAAGTAATAAATACAAGAGACAAGTTTTGACAAATCCTTTATCAAAAAAGAAAAAAATACTGTCCCCGGATGTAAATCCATCATCAATCACGACACCTGCCGCACCCCCCAAAAAAAAGCACGCTAGGACGGCCGCCCCTGTGCTGTAACATTTCTTAGATAAGGGGTGGGACCACCTGGCAACATCACCTGGTGGCCCTGCCACTTTGTAATGTCACAGGCCCAGCATGCAATAGTTTGTGATGTCAGAAGGGATGGTGCCACCGGGTGACATAGCCAGGTGGTCCCGCCACTTACCTATATAAGAAATGTCAAAGTACAGAGCAGTCATTCGGCAGAAGGCTGTCCCAGGAGGCAGAGCATTTTTTTATATATTTTGGGTATGCCGGTTGCATGATTGATGATGGATTTACATCAGGGGGACCCAATTTTTTTATTTTTTTTATGAAAGAATTGTCAAATTTGTCTCTTGTTTTTATTACTTTTTGACACTGTTTTGGTGAATGGGTAAGTGAATACTATGTACCCAATACTCATTCACATAAGAAAGGCAGGATCTGGGGGCCCCCTTGTTAAAAGGGGTTTCCAGATTCCAATAAGCCACACGGCCCACAGACCCCCACAATGTTGAGGGCATGTGAACTGGTATGGTTCAGGAGGGGGGCGCTCGCTCCTCCCCCCCCTTTCTGACCTGCTGGGCTGCATGCCGGATAAGGGTCTGGTATGGATTTTGGGGGATTTTTATTTGGCGTGGGGTTCCCCTTGAAATCCATCTGTCAGTGGGGAAGCCAGTTGACAAATGATGAGTCGTGGTTGTTAAGGAAGCGGGTGGCCGGCTTTCCAGGCCGCTGCTTACCAACCAGCGTTTCTTCACCCAGAATTCAAATCCGTCAATCTTTTTCGACCAATCTGAATTGTAATTGTTCTGAAAAGTAAAAATGCATTAGAAAACCAATAAACCAAACAAATTTTAACGGATTTCAACTAAATTTGTTACTATTTCATTCGGAGATTCAGATACATCTGAATCTTAGAATAATAAAAAATGTGTCCAAATTTGTATTTGGACCAAAACAAATTGCACATGTCTAGTTGGTATAATGTTCTGGTGGGTCGTTATAATATTTTGGTTGATGGTCCTAATGTCCTGGTGGGCGGTTATAATGTCCTGGTGGGCGGTTATAATGTCCTGGTGGGCGGTTATAATGTCCTGGTGGGCGGTTATAATGTCCTCGTGGGCGGTTATAATGTCCTGGTGGGCGGTTATAATGTTTTGGTGGGTGAGTATAATGTTCTGGTGGGTGGGTATAATGTTCTGGTGGGTGGGTATAATGTTCTGGTGGGTGGTTATAATGTTCTGGTGGATTTTATTTTTTTTCTCAAACAAAGGTATTTTATTGAACCAAAATATCAATACATGCAATGAGCTCCAGAGCAGCAATATATCATCAGGACAGTGTGGCGCAGCACACCCATAATCAGGAAACCAGGAGAAATCATGGTAAAACTTTAAATACAAACGTATGTACACAAACACACACCCCCAGCATTCAATGGACAGTAACCCAAATACAAGTCTCCACTCTCCTATACCTTTTTATGTATTGCTGCCTAAGCTAGGCATCCTGTGGTTTAGTGGAGCTCAGGCGTCCACCCCCACCCCACTACCCTAGAATAGACGATCGTACACCAAGTCTATCGGGGCTAAACCCGGGAACATTCAGCCAAGGGGCCCATACTTTTTCAAATTTAGAATCAGACCCTCTATGTTGATATATGACTTTTTCCAGCCTTAGTGTGACCCCCATCTGTTTGATACATTCATGCACTGTGGGTGGCTCAGTGTCTTTCCAGTGCCGCAGTATCATCAGACGGGCCTGAAATAGAGCTCTAGAGATATCCTGCCTAGAACCACTCTCCACCAACAAGTTGTCACATATCCCCAGTAAGCAGGTTTTGGGATCCAGTGGTATCTGAGCCTGAAAAGCCCCGTTAAGGGTGTCAATGACCTCCGTCCAATAAAGATGTAGTTTCGGACATCACCACAGTAGGTGGATAAGATCACCATGATCTCTACAGCATCTAATGCAGGTGGGATCGACCCCCAGCCCCATTCGTGCCAGCCTAGCCGGCGTGTAATGCACTCTCAAAAGGATGTAGAGTTGCGACAGTCTGTGTGCTACGTTCAGGGAGCACACAGGAACTGCCTGCAATGCCTCCTCCCATTGTCCTTCGTCAAATGCTCCTATATCTTGTTCCCACCGGGTCATTCTGATTCTGAAGCATAGCATAATAGCTTGAGATAAAGCCCTTGTATGTGTCAACCTCAAATAGGTAATTGAAGACAGATGCCGGGTCCAAGGACAAATATCTGCCTCCCTCTGAGCGTCTACTGCATGCTTAAGTTGAAGATAGTAAAAATACATGGAGGCCGGCAATCGGAAGTCTGCACTAAGCTCTGGGAAGGGCCTAAGTCTACCCCCCCCTCCTAATTACATGGGTCATAAGGGAAATGCTGTATTGTTTCCACTTTGGGCCATAAGGCAATTTAGCCAGTTCCCTGTAGTATTGATTGTCCCAAATAGGACTGTATTTAGTGAACCCTGTCACCTCCTGAAGCTTCCTAACCTTGTTCCATGTCTTCTGCATGAGTACATACATGGGGAATTTTGGTGGGTGGGTATAATGTTTTGGTGGGTGAGTATAATGTTCTGGTGGGTATAATGTTTTGGTGGGTGAGTATAATGTTCTGGTGGGTGAGTATAATGTTCTGGTGGGTGGCACATGAACACTTAGTAAAAAACATGAAATAAAGGAAAAAATAACTCCACCAATTTATTCTCTGCAGAGGAAATAGATGCTAATAGGCTGTGGGTAGGGTGAGCACGTGTATCAGATTGCCCGGGACAGTCCCGCATTTTGCAGGTCTGTCCCGGGCACATTCATTCCAGGACAATACAGTGTCCAGGAATTAAACTGACACAGCCCCCCCCCCCCCGGCCAATCTGAAGCCCCCCAAAAAGGCCGCCACATCACCGCTTTACTCACTGACAGTACCTGTCCTGGCCGGGAATGCCTGGAGGAGCACAATCCTGCCCCCTGCTTGTGATTGGAGAAGTGATAAATCCCGTCTCTTGTGTCCAATCACTGTGCTGTGATTCGTTACAGCGCAAGCTGATTTTTGGGAAGAGACGGTATCCCTGAATGGTAGTTTGGAAATGTGGTCACCCTAGCTGTGGGAGATCTGCTGAAAGAAAAGGGGGACTATTAGCACCCATTTACCTTTTTACGTCTCAGCAGATCTCCTGCAGCCTATTAACACCGATAGTGGACTACAAAACACTAGTGGACTACATTAGGGGAAAAAAATTCCCTAAATATCTTCCTTTACCTTAGTGCAGTCCTCCTTCACGTACCTCCTCTTTCGATTTTGATTTTAAATGTTCTTATTTGTTCTGAGAAATCCTCACTTCCTGTTCTTCTGTCTGTAACTCACCGCAGTAATGCTAGGCTTTCTCCCTGGTGTGGAGAAAGACTCTTGAGGGGGCAAGCAGGAGTGTCAGGACGCCCACTAACACACAGTTCCTTTCTCTATCTACAAAATAGAGGGTGTCCTGACACTCCTGGTCGCCCCCTCCCCCCTCAAGAGGCTTTCTGCCCACCAGGGAAAAAGCCTCACATTACTGTGTGTAGTTACAGACAGAAGAACAGGAAGTGAGGATTTCTCAGAAGAAATAAGGACATTTAAAAGCAAAATCAAAGGGTGAGGTAAGTGAAGGAGGACCTCACTAAAGTAAAGGAAGCTACTTAGGAAAACATTTTTTTACCTTTACAACCCTTTAAAGCGGAGCTCCACCCAGGATAACAACATTTTACAATGTTGTTTGAAAAAGTAAATAAAAAATAACCTGAAAAAAATAAAAAATAAATACTCACCCGAAATAGCTGTTGCTATGCGGAAGTCCGTAATCTGCCTCTTCCTGAACCGCGGTGTGTTTTCTTCTTGTTCTTCTCCTTGTGAATGGGGCGCGCTGCTTTCTGGGAACTGTGTATGTTCTCAGAGAGCAGCGCGCCCATTCACAAGCCAGCGTGAGACTCACGCACGCGCAGTAGGAAATGGGCAGTGAAGCCGTACGGCTTCACTGCCTGTTTCCCATAGTGTGAATGGCGGCGCAGGACCCGGAGCGATCGTGGGACCGGCATCGGGGGGGGGGGGGCCGTCAGCGTGGGCAAGTAGGACAGGTAAGTGTCCTTATTTAAAGTCAGCAGCTACACTGTTAGTAGCTGCTGACTTTAAAAAAAAAAAAATCCGCGGCTGGAGCTCCTCTTTAATAAGTGTGTCCACAATAGCTTTGGAGGAATCCTGGCTGAGAAATTCTGGACTAGTCAGTAATATATTTCTATCCCCCTTGGTGGGAGTGGAGATGACCCATCTATAAGGATATACAGTACATACTGTACATACACTAGGTTGTGTTCACACTATGAGACGTTTCTTGGGGCTGCAGTTCCTCTGATCTCCACAAGATGGTGATCTCACCTCTACCCAGAAAGGAAGTCTCTATGGAATACAGACAGGAAGTGATGTCAGGCACAGACAGGAAGTTCCGGGTGAGAGGTGAGTCGAGAGAAAGCAAAGAGACGTTGCTGGAAGTGGCAGAGAAGGTAATAAGATCTTATCTTCTATTTACACCCAGTAACCCCGTCATGTCCGTCCTCTTCCTCCATAGTCACTGTGACGTCTTTTATCTCCAGCAGATGATGATACACACATATATAGTGTGGAAACCTAGATTAACCCCTCCAGGGGCAGTACATTTCCCCACTTACAGGGCCGGAACATTCTCTTCATTTTAGAGATGTCATATTTCCCACCAATCGCCTTCTCACCTTATCAGTCCATACCTCCCAACCGTCCCGGATTCCGTCTGTCCGTTGGCATTCGATCCGCCGGATGGAAGAAAAATAGGGTTTTCTTCCGTCCGAAAAACGGATCCAGACGGACGTGGATCTTAGGCCGACGTAAGCGGATGCATCATAATGTGAAAGGGGCCTTAATGTGATCAGTAAAGTCTCCGGAGTACACGGAGATCACAGGAATATGATGTGTCCTGGCAAAGACCAAGGACAAAGTTCATCTTTTAGTTCAAGAGAGGCGGGACGTACCCGGAAGAAATTATTATATGTACAGGAACCTTACAGAGCGCTCTCCACAGATGCTCCCCCCAATGTCCCTCCAAACAGAGTTAGAGAATCCTATGACATCACACTGACTTCACAGCTCCTCCTCCCAATGTTCCTTCAACTGGAGTCAGAGAATTCTATAACATTACACTGATCTCATAGCTCCTCCTCCCAATTTCTCCATCCTGAGTCAGAGAATCCTATGACATCACACTGACCTCACAGCTCCTCCTCCCAATATCCCTCCATCCAGAGTCAGAGAATCCTACGACATTACACTGACCTCACAGCTCCTCCCAATATCCCTCCATCCAGAGTCAGAGAATCCTATGACATCACACTGACCTTGCAGCTCCTCATCCCGATATCCCTCCATGCAGAATATCCTATGACGTCACACTGACTTCACAGCTCCTTATCCTAATGTCCCTCCATCCAGAGTTAGAGAATCCTATGACATCACACTGACCTCTAAGCTCCTCCCCTCAATGTCCCTCCAACCAGAGTCAGGGAATCCTATGACATCACACTGACCTCACAGCCCCTCCTCCTAATGTCCCTCCATCCAGAGTCAGGGAATCCTATGACATCACACTGACCTCACAGCTCCTCCCCTCAATGTCCCTCCAACCAGAGTCAGGGAATCCTATGACATCACACTGACCTCAAAGCTCCTCCATCCAGCTCTTTTTTTTTTTTTTCACAAGGGTTTTAGTACGTACCCTTTGAATCCCCACAACCAAGGCAGAACTGTTGATCCTGTATTTTACGTAATGATGTCAGAATTCCTTATGCCAAACCTTTAACCTACAGAGTGTTGGGGGCCCTGAAGTGGGGCTTTAATAAAACACAAACCTGGTGAGGGGAGGAGGATTCTGGGAATGTCATTTCATTTTACTATTTGTAAAATCTGCTGACAGGAGAGGTGAGCGGTGCTGGGAATTCTGGGATATTATCCAGTAACAGACAAGGGATGTGTCTGGATGGTGACTGTATCATTGTGTGTGTCAGGTTCCTATAAGGTGTCAGGATGTCACTGTCTATTTCTCCATGGAGGAGTGGGAATATTTAGAAGGACACAAGGATCTCTACAAGGACGTCATGATGGACAATCAGCCGCCCCTCACATCACCGGGTAAGAGGAGACTTTATTGTAAAGGAGAGAGCAGTACGGAGGCTCCACCTAGATCCCCATCATCTGATAAACACATAGAAACAATGTATTCAGTCAGTGTGTGTGTTTCCTACAGATGGATCCAGTAATGGGAACCCACCAGAGAGATGTCCCTGTCCTCTGTATTCCCGGGATTCCACACAGGAAGGTCACACCATCCCTCATCATCATCAGGTAGATGAGGAACAATCACTGATAGTATCATTAGGATCTGTACATTATCTGCATTGTTACCATTGATGTCATTTTTATTCTATATTCAGAGTGGAGACCTGAGAGATTCTAAAGTTGAGGTTAAAGAAGAGATAAAAGAGGAGGATGATAAGGATGGGGTGATGGAGGAGTCAGAGTCTCTAAAAGAACACAAAGATCTGTACCAGGACACCATGGTGGAGTCATCCAGCTACAGAAACCCACCAGAGAGATGTCCTCATCCTTTGTATTCCCGGGATTCCACACAGGAAGGTCACACCATCTCTCCTCATCATCAGGTAGATGAGTGACAATTTTTGGTAGTTCTGATTTATACAGAAGCATGTTTGTTACAATGAATGTTTTATTATATCTTTCAGAGTGGAATCCTCAGGGATTATAATATTGTTGTTAAAGAAGAGTATAAAGAGGAGGATGAGGAGTATGGAGTGATGGAGGAATTTTCAGGACACAAGGATATGATGGAGCCACCTAATACCAGGAACCCACCAGAGAGATGTCCCCGTCCTCTGTATTCCCGGGATTCCACACCGGAAGATCACACCATCCCCCAGTGTTATAAGGTTGGTGGGACGAAGTATCTAGCACATGGACAATGGAGATGATGTACAGATTTTTTATGTGAGCTTATATTTCACAGATGATATCCACTCTCGTTTTCTTGATTCAGGGTGAAGATATAAAAGTTAAGATGGAAAAAGAAGAAGAGAGGTGTGTGAGGGATGATCAGCAGTCAATGGAGGAGGGTGGAATAATTAAGCTAGTTTTAGAGGAAGACACTCCTACAGAGATCCGCACAGGTTGGTCATTAACACTAAATTCTACACCCTTACTGCTCACTGATTGGTCCAGAGTAGGGCAAGGACTGGATGATATCAGCCTGTAATACCCTGGTCACTTTCTCACATGGCACGTGGGCCAATCACTGCACCCTGTACCATGTGATTAGCTGTAGCATTGTCCTGCCATTTTAGGGCCTCAAGAAATGAGATGGGCTGTCGGTATCAGTTGTACATTACATACTCCTGACCTCTGCACTATATATTCTATATTTTACACTATATACTCTGTTGTACATTACACACTTTTGACCCCTGCACTATATACTATATGTTGTACATTACATACTCCTGACCTCTAATCTATATATTCTATGTTTCTCCTTCCAGCAGATAAGAAGATTTCCTGTACTGACTGTGGGAAGTGTTTCCATTCTAAAACCAAACTTAATGTGCATCGGAGATCTCACACAGGGGAAAAACCGTATTCCTGTCCTGAGTGTGGGAAATGTTTTTCACAGAATGCCAATCTTTACAAACATCTGAAGTCTCACACGGGGGAGAAGATGTATTCCTGTTCCGAGTGTGGGAAATGTTTTTCACAGAAGCCCCATCTTTCTGCACATGAGAGATTTCACACGGGGGAGAAGCCGTATTCCTGTTCTGAGTGCGGGAAATGTTTTTCACAGAAGTCTCATTTTCACAGACATCAGAGATGTCACACGGGGGAGAATCCATATTCCTGTTCTCAGTGTGGGAAATGCTTTTCAGATAAGTACAGTCTTTACAGACATCAGAGATGTCACACGGGGGAGAAGCCGTATTCCTGTCCTGAGTGCGAGAGATGTTTTTCAGTGAAGTCCAACCTTTCCAGACATCAGAAATCTCACAGGGGGAAGAAGACAATTTCCTGTTCTAAGTGAGGGAATTGTTCCTGACTGAAGTCCTGTCTTCCTGTACATCAGGGATCCCACACAACCCTCGAGGTGTATTAGTGCCTTGAGTGTTGGAAATGTCTTGTATATGAATGTTGCTGGACATCACAGCTCTCATGTGGGGAAGAAGCACACCCTGATATACACCTCAGATATACTCCATGGCTGATCTATATCATGTAACATCAGTTCATAAGGAGATCGGAGTTAACTAACTTTTGTGGCGTAGAGACTTAGGCGCCGTACACACGGCCGAGGTTCTCGCTGAAAACCAGCGAGAACCTCGCTGGAATGCACATTCCAGCGAGGACCTCGGCCGTGTGTACGGTCTCGGCGACCTTCCCGTCGGGAAGCCCGTCGAGCCGAAATAGAGAGCACGCTCTCTATTTCCTCGACGGCCCGCCTGGAAGAATGGCTGGTTGCCATTCCCGACGGGCGGGTCGCCGAATTCGGCGGCCGGGAGAGAACCTCGACGGGCGGAACGATGTGTTCTGCCCGTCGAGGTTCTCTGCCGTGTGTACGGCGCCTTAGAGGTTTATTTATGGAAAAAAAATAGATGAATGAGTGTGCCAAACATTTACTCATCCTGGCATGGCATGTCAACATTCATTGACTACCCTCATAAAATCTATCAATCATATAAAATATACAACTTGAGAAAAATGCTGAAAGACAAAAGGGATGTTTTTCCCAAGAAAAAGGGGACTTTGGATGATCTGTCCCGACAGGCAGAAGGGGGGAAAACGAGTCTAAACTCTACAAATCGGAGTCCCAGACAATGTATTCACATAGCCTCGACCAGAGAGAATCCAACTACATTCCAGTTATCATATTTGGTTATTGTAAGGACCTATCGTATATTTACCTGGATTATAAAGGGAACAGAACATCTGGACTAAATGGGATTGTTTTCATGTTTGCAAACCCCAATACTTAACCAGAAGGACAACCCTTCCTCGATCCAGGAGATTCATTCTGGTGTGCTCCAAATAAATATTCATTGACTACCCTCATTGTTTTGAGGCTGACAAGATCCCAAAGACAACCCTTGTTTAATCAGCTTTGAATCAAGACAATAGAGGGACCAAATAGTTAAATACAGACCCAAATTAACTCATTTATCATATATATATAATTTAAAACATTTACTGGCATTGTTATATTCAAAGGATCCTGTCATATCCAAGACCAATAACATAAGCAAGTTTATTTAAATAGGGATGGAAATACTCATTCATATGATTAAAGACTGGGGTGACCCCTAGTGGGCAGGTAAAGAAACAACCGATCGCCTCCCACATTTGACTGGCCAATTAGAAGACAGAAGTGTGGTTTGTGGACAATGGTCTCAAATGGTATAAAGATAGAAGATGACACTAAAAAAAAAAACATTTCCCCCCTCGCCTCCCAGGACAGCTACTTGAGAGATGATTGGCTCCACCCTCTACAGGAAACGTAAATCGGATACAATTTAAAAGGCCCCTCCCTTTCCTCTGACCCCCAGTTGTTTTGTTTCCAGACCCTCCAGGAGCACGGCAACGTTTTTTTTTTCCTTGGGTCTGGTAACTGTGGCTGGTGGACCCCTCTTCTCTGGTGTCACCCAGGACTAGTTGTGGCCAAGTTCTGGGTGTTTTTTAGTTATGTACTCTCAGGAGGAGTTCTGTCCAGAAGGGTTACCTATTCGGAGGTACTTGCTTACCTGGTTGAGGAAATGGTGGCAACTTCCTTTAGGTTATTCCCCCATCTCTGCTGTGTGGAAGCTTGTGCTTCACCAAAGTGTACCAAGATGGCGTCGGAGGACTTCTGGTGATGCGGGAAGATGGCGCCGGAACCGGAAGTCACGTGACGCACTTCCGGGCGCTGTTTTCTAAGGAGCACAGGACAATACACTGAGGACAAGCTGCCTAGGGAACAGTCTGCTGAATGCCAGACAGGCGCATTTCGAGCAGGACAACAGCAGCCTATTTCTCCGGCCGATCTCCGCTCGCCCGATGGAGCTTGAGGACGTCTGAGGATGAAGTATCCACTCCATACTACCGTAAAGGCTGCAGCCAGATCCTCTGCTCTCATTAATTCAGCCAGATGAGCTATCGGGCTCAAATCTTGGGAGGATAATGTTACCTCCAAATACAAACTCTGCGGCATTCCCTGAGGGCCTAGCTCGTTCCTCTGAGAAGAAGGGAACTGCTTACTCTTCTCAAAGAAATAAGCCACAAAATAAGAAGCCTTTTCGCAGTTTCCAGAACAAGGTTCATTTTAAAACCAACAGGCAAAAAAAAGTGGTCTTTTAACAGATAATTCTGAAGATTTTGTTAATTCGGAAGATTATTCAAGACCGGCAGAAGTTGTTCTGATTGCCTCCTGGTGGCCCAGGAGGAGTTGGTTTTCCTCTTTGAAGGCCCTCTCTTAGGCAGCGTACACACAGAGGGACATGTCCGCTGAAACATGTCCGATGGACCGTTTCCAGCGGACATGTCTCCTCCGGATTTTTATCCGACGGTGTGTACACACCATCGGATGAAAAACCCCTCGGCCAGGGAACGCGGTGACGTGGCAGTGACGTTGACGCCGCCACGTCACCATTTCAGGAAGTAAAATACTTCCACGCATGCGTCGAATCCATTCGACACATGCGCAGAGATTTCTGTCCGCTAGTTAGTGTACTAACCAACGGACATGTGTCTGGCGGACAAATTTCAAAGCATGCTTTGAAATTTGTCCGCTGGGAAAACATGTCCGCTAGCTCGTACACACGATCAGAGATGTCTGCTGAAACGGTCCGTCGGATCAGTTTTAGCAGATAAATTCGATCGTGTGTACGCGGCCTTAGGGTTCCTCCCTGGCCCATTCCAGATCGGTAGGATCTACTCTATCAGGGACCAGTGTTGCATCCAAACCCTCAGACCTTCCATTTGAGGGCCTGGAGGCTGAGGGGCTCATCTTACAGTTGAGGGGGTGTTCAGAGAAGGTTATTCAAACTATCCTGAGCAGCCATAAGTTGGTCACAAGAAAAATCTATGGGAAAGTTTGGAAAACTTATTTCCTGGCAAAGGAAATCCAGTTTTGATTATTTTTCCACTCCCTGTGTATTAAACTTTTTGCACAGGGGAGTAGAGAAAGGACCCTGTCAGCACCCTTAGGGTTTAGGTTACGGTCCTGTCTTTGTTTTCAGATAGGAGACTAGCGGAAGATCCCTTAGTCAGGAGGTTTCAGCCAGATCTAGACATGCTCCCAAGGTCATCAAACATATTCCTCCCTGGGATCTGTTGTTAGTGTTAAATGCTCTAACAAGGGCTCCTTTTGAGCCTTTGCATGAAGCTGCCCTGAAATGTATTTCCTTAAAGATTTCCTTCCGTTTGGCTATTATGTCAGGGAGAAGGATTTCTGATCTGCAGTCTCTTTCCTGTAATGACCCCTTCCTGACGTAAAGAGATGTCGTCTTCTGCTTTACCTAGAGAAATCCAGTGGTTTTAGGAGTTCCTCCCAGCTGTTGGTGTTATTCAGTGGCCCCAAGATGGATTCCAAAGCGTCTTTAACCACTTTAGCCCCGGACCATATTGCTGTCCAAAGACCAGAGCACTTTTTGTGATTCGGCACTGCGTCGCTTTAACTGACAATTGCGCGGTCGTGCGATGTTGTTTACCAAACAAAATTGGCGTCCTTTTTTTCCCACAAATAGAGCTTTCTTTTGGTGGTATTTGATCATCTCTGCGGTTTTATATTTTTTGCGCTATAAACAAAAATAAAGCGACTATTTTGAAAAAAATGCAATATTTTTTACATTTTGCTAAAATAAAAATCCCCAAAAAGATATAAAAAAACATTTTTTTTCCTCAGTTTAGGTCGATACGTATTCTTCTACATATTTTTCGTTAAAAAAAAATTGCAATTAGCGTTTATTAATTGGTTTGCGCAAAATTTATAGCGTTTACAAAAAAGGGGGTCGTTTTATGTCATTTTTATTATTATTTTGTTTTTACTAGTAATGGCGGCGATCAGCGTTTTTTTTTCGGTACTGCGATATTATGGCGGACACATCGGACACTTTTGACACATTTTTGGGACCATTGGCATTTTTATAGCGATCAGTGCTATAAAAATGCATTGTATTACTATAAAAATGCCATTGGCAGTGAAGGGGTTAACACTAGGGGGCAGGGAAGGGGTTAAGTGTGGTCCTGGTGTGTTCTAACTGTATGGGGTGGTGGCCTCACTAGGGGAAATCACTGATCTTCTGTTCATACATTGTATGGACAGAAGATCAGCGTTTCCCCCGCTGACAGGAACAAGAGGTATGTGTTTACACACATACCTCCCGTTCCCCTCTCTGTAACAAGCGCCCGACAAGCTGCTAAAGGGAGGACGTAGAGCTACGTGCTCCCGCGTAGCAGTGCCACCGTCCCACAGTAATATGACGGCGAGCGGTCAGCAATCAGTTAAGCTCTATTGCTATGTGTGAAGCATACAAAGCGTTAGGTCGCATCCCTTCTTTTAGAATTAGGGCTCATTCAACGAGATCCATGGCCACATCATGGGCAGAAAGGGCGGGGGCATCATGGGTTGAAATTTTGAAAGCTGTCGTCTGGTCCTCCTCTTATGCATTTGTAAAACTTTATAGAGTTCAGATGCTTTCCAGCCAGAACCTCTCCTTTTGGTAGGGAAGTGCTTCAGGCTGTTGTCCCTCCCTAAGGTATAGAATCTTGCTTGTCCTCTCAAGTAGCTGTCCTGGAAGATGAGGGGGGCGGGTACCCCTGTTAGACTTACTGGTAACAGTATTTCCAGGAACCTACCAGGACAGCGTCTATATTCCCACCATATTTTACTTTTCACTGGTTGACCTTGTTTACCTGGTGGTGGTGTTTTTTTTTATGTTTCTTTTTTTTTTTCCTCTGCCGAGTGCACTTTGGAGGTTTACTTGATCTTCTAAACAACTGAGGGTCAGAGGAAAGGCCTTTTAAATTGTATCTGATTTGTGATTCCTGTAGAGGGCGGAGCCAATCATCTCTCAAGTAGCTGTCCTGAAAGGTTCCTGGAAATACCGGTACCGGTAAGTCTAATGGGGTTTTCTTGATCACACCAGGCTGACCACTGATGCATCTGAAAGATGTGACCCTTCTCGCTGACTTCTTGCTGTTCAAGACAAACCACCGTTCTTATCCAATTATCCTACGAACATTTTCTTTGAAAAAGGTGGTGATAAAGACTTAAGTATCGCTACTAACTTTTCTACCTTCCAAAATCGTATTAATGATATGTTATTAGTAGTGTTTTTATCACAACGTGTTTCCCCAAAAATAAGCCCAGGTCTTATATTAATTTTGGCAACAAAAGACACAGTAGGGCTTATATTCGGGGTAGGTCTTACCATTTAATGTGCTGTCTTCTCTCCCTCTCACTCCCCCTGCCTGACAGGAAGTTCAAATGCTTGTAAAATCCTATAATCCACTCAATTACAGTAGTATATAATCTACAATGTGTGCGTTTCTGTAATATAGTTGTGCCAAATACCTTCGTTATAGCGACGTACTGCGCTTCTGTGACCTGCCGGAGCTCTCTTCCCATCAATTATATTACAGAAACACACATTGTACATTATATAATACTGTAATAGAGAGGATTTTAGGATGTAATAAAACAGGAACAGGGTGCGTCAGACTCGGTGTAGTATGTTAGAAATTCATTTATTAGTAAAAGAACAAGCCAAATGGCTACTCACAGAAGGGTGATATCGGGCATGGATTCTAAGATTTTACAAACATTTTAAACTAGGGCTTATTTCTTTATCGTACACCATGGGACACAGAGCCATTCTTTACATACTGGGTTAAGGGTCACCAGCGGTGATTGGACACTGGCACAACCAATTGAAGACAGAGTTTCCCTCCATATAACCCCTCCCATCAGGGAAGTACCTCAGTTTTTCCACCAGTGTCTAAGGTGTTGGACGCATATAGGATGTGCTAAGGAAAGCTCTACCAAACTAGGCCCTCTGGGAGTAAAAAGAGCTATGCTTTCAGATCCACCCAAGACGCCAAATAATTTACGCTGAAACTGGATGTGATCCAGGACTCATGCACGAGGCGTCGCCTGTAATGTCTCTCTTTGGAGGACTGGGCTCTAAGGTCCAGCACTTTTGCTCTATACGCCAAAAGCTCCTGTAATCCTAGTGACCCCAAATTGGCCCAGAAGGCCTTGGTACACCGAAATCATAAAGATGGTGGTAGGAAGACCTTGGAAGCTTCCACTTTGTCACAACCTGTTGTCGCAGGGTCCAGTGTTCCATCCTTCCTTACAAAAGGTAAGTTTGACAGTCTGGCTGCTGAGACACACATTTTGAAGAAACGAGAGATCTCAGGTCGAGTTCTTTCTACACTCAATGCTAGAAAGCCAACCTCCAGGCTTATCTACTATAGAGTCTGGAAGGCATATGTTTCCTGGTGTGAAATGAGAAAATAGAATCCTCAAAGGTATGACATAAGTTAGTGTGGTCTTCAGGGGTGCTTCCACGATTGGTAGTCGTGTAGCCCCCAGTGTACAAGATCCTCCTAAGGCAACGAGGACTTTTTTGGAACACCTTACTGGGTATTTTAGATGCAAACGCTGTCAAGTGTGCACATTAAACAGATGTAGAGACAGGAAGATCTGCTCATTTCAGTCCACGGCAACCCAGAAAAGGTGTGAGATAGAACCATTCATAACCTGTGCTACCAAAGGGGTCATTTACCTTATTCAGTGCCCCTGTAAACTTCAGTACATTGGTCGTACCAAGAGGGCTCTGTCGGTGAGACTAAATGAACACATCGGCAAAATTAGAGGTGGATACGATAAACACTCTGTTTCTAGGCATTATGCTTTGAAACACAACCAAGACCCCTCCAACACTTTATTTATCGGGATCGATAAGTATCGCCCTCACTGGAGAGGAAGCAATCTCGTCCGTGAGCTTTCTAAACAAGAAATGGCGTGGATTTATCGTGTCAAGACCTACATGCCGTTTGGGTTGAATATAGACACCGATATAAACGCCTTTATAAATAACTCGTAGTCTTCATTTTAGCATATTGAGTGTCTACAACACCTGAGGTATCTTTATCAACCCTTGATAATATAGGGTTGATAATGCAATACTTCTTTGACCCAATATTTATTTATTTTGTCTAGGTACCTATATATCAAGTGTTGCATCAGCGCTGTGTTCCATCCCCGGCCTATACCCCCTGGCATGTTTTTACTGACGAGATGCACCTGTCATGTGTGCTCCGTCTTGCCATCAACATGATAGTGGGGGTTGGTCCGGTTGTGGCCCATTTATATTGATATTTTCATTAATATGCTGTCTGCTTTTTTGATTTGTGGACATTTGTATACGTTTTTTAAAAGATTTTTATATATTGTTTTGATTTATGAATGTTAAAAATAGAAATAGTTGCATTTATGTTAATATGTGGGTAGGATCCTATATTGGCCATCAGCTGATACCCAGAGGTAGATCCGGTTGTGCGGTGCAATTTTGATACATTCACATTGAGGCTTGATCCTCATTTTATTTGTGCGCCTATTTTTGTCCCTTTCGGCGTCCGTTGTGATTTCCAGCGCCGCCGGGTGACGTCATATCCGCGCGACACCAAAGCCTGGCAACGAGTGACGTTTTGGTCACGTGATGCGGAAATCCGCGTTGTTTTTCGAGTGACACGGACCCGCTCGGTAAAGACAGATCCCGGCTGTCTTCAGCCACCAGCGACTGAATTTCCCGGCAGCGATACATGCGGATGTGATATTTAAACGTCGGCTCTTATTGCCTGTTTAGAGGCGCAACGTTCTGCGCATGCGCGGTATGGGTTTAGTTAGATCAAGGCCTGGTTATGCCCACGTCCGCGCATGCGCGTCAATGACGTCATTGCTATTGATTGTTAGTTATACACACTATTTAAGGGGGTGATCTGATGTGCTACCCGTGCCCCATGAGGAAGCGATTTTTCGCGAAACCGCTCGGGCGGAACGTGTACTGCACCAGAATCGCCCCCTGCTGAGTTACATTCTCCATATCTTTGGACGGGGATCTGTTTATGCTTCCGGCCGGAGCTACAGATTACTATGCCATTTAGCAGTGTTACCATGTAAGTGCGTTTTTTGTCTTTGTTTTTAAATAAATGTTTTACGATTTCACACTATTGCGGTCCTGTATATGTCTTCCATGGCCTATGGCCCTCAAGGTTTTCCATCTACCGGATTGAAGCTGTGATCGTTAGTGCATTTGGAACACCACGCTTCTAAATCCTGCTCTGACACCCACATGCTGTTTTAGGTCTTCTTTTGATTAACCGCTTCAATACTAGGCTTTTATACCACCTCCATACCGGGCCTATTCTGACACTTCTCTCCTACATGTAATAATCATCATTCTTTTGCTAGAAAATTACACAGTACCCCCAAACATTATATATGTTTTTTTTAGCAGACACCCTAGGGAATAAAATGACGGTCATTCCAAAGTTTTATCTTGCACGGTATTTACGCAATTATTTTTCAAACGCTTTTTTTTGTAAAAAAAATTGTTTTATGAATTAAAAAAAATAACAAAACACTAAAGTTAGCCCAATTTTTTTGTATTATGTGAAAGATTATGTTACACCGAGTAAATAGAGACCCAACATGTCACGCTTTAATTATGCGCACACTCATGGAATGGCGCCAAACTTCGGTACTTAAAAATCTCCATAGGCAACGCTTTATTTATTTTTTACAGGTTACAGTTTAGATTTACAGAGGAGATCTAGTGCTAGATTAGTTGCTGGCACTCTAACGCACGCGTCGATACCTCACATGTGTGGTTTAAACGGCGTTTACATATGTCGGCGGGACTTGCGTGTGCGTTCGCTTCTGCACGCGAGCTATCGGGGACAGGGGCGTTTTCATTTTTTTTTTTATCTTTTATTATTTTTTTTTTACTTATATTTTATATATTTTTCCACTTTTTTTCATTTTTTTTTTTTTCCACTTTTATTCCTATTACAAGGAATGTAAACATCCCTTGTAATAGGAAATGTGTGTGACAGGTCCTCTTTATGGAGAGATGTGGGGTCAATAAGTCCTCACATCTCACCTCCAGGCTGGAAACCATGAGATCGGTGAAAAAAAATTCACCGATCTCATGAATGGTGACTTACAGCCGCAATTGCGGCTTTGTTTACATACGGGGACCCGGGCGTGACGTCATCAGATCGCGCCCGGGTCCTCCGACGGTCATAGAGATGACTGGTGACCATCTGGTCACCAGTCATCTCTATGCTTCCTGCCGCCGCCGACGATTCGTTCTCCGGGCCCCCGAAGGTACAGGTAAGCCCGGAGAAGCACCGGATGGCGGCGGGAGGGGGGGGATGTCCCCTCCCGCGGCCTGTAAGAACGATCAAGCGGCGGAACCGCCGCTATGATCGTTCTTACTTTGTGCAGAATCGTCGGCTGAAGAAGAGGATATCTGGATGATGCCTCTGGCTGCAGGCATCATCCAGATATTCGCCTGCAATACCCAGGCCGTCAATTGACGGCCACTTAGGATGGTAAATCCCATCCCAGGCTGTCAATTGTATATGGCTGGGTATTGAAGTGGTTAAGAGACCACGGTAAATCTGGTAAGCAGAAATTCATTACACTATGGAGGATATCTTCTATCAGTTTGCCATCACAGTTTTTGAGTCTATATGGACTGTTTGTTTTATTCACCGGTGGAAGGAACCATTGTGTGTTTAAGGACTTTATATAGTTTTATCAGCTGTTACACTATTGCTTGTTTTATGGTGATTAATGAACATTATGAGCCTGTTACTCTGCAATTCCTGATCCCTATAGCGCACCTTTTTTCTTTTCTTTATATGACATAAGTAGGATTCTCAACTTTTGTCAGTTAGGAGTGGATATGAAATTAGCCCTTAGTACCATTAAGGATCAAATATTGTCTCTATCAGTCTTTTTTTCAAAGGCTGCTGGCATCTCATTCCCTAGTTCAGGCTTTCATTCAGGGGGTACTGCGCATAAATCCCCCAGTCAAGTCTCCCTTTTGCCCTTGAGATTTGAATTTGGTATTGTCAAAAGCAACCTTTTGAACCTATTCGCCAGATTCCGCTGATTTTTTTAAGCAGGAAATTGTTTTGTTTTTTATTGGCATCTCTTCCGCGAGAAGAGTATCTGAATTAGCAGCTCTTTCTTGAAAAGAGCCTTATTTAATTTGTCACAAAGACAAAATTGTACTACGACCCCATCCTGCCTTTTTACTTAAGGTGGTGTCGGCTTTTTATTTAAATCAGGACATTGTTCTGCCTTCTTTTTTTTTACGGATCCGTGGACAACAGAAGAAAAATTATTGCACTCTCTAGATCTAGTGAGAGCAGTAAAGGTGTATCTGCAGGTAACCACTCAGATACGCAAAACAGATGTTTTGTTTATTTTGCCAGATGATCCCAAGAAGGGACAAGCAGCATCTAAATACACTATCTCCAGGTGGATTTGGCAAACAATTATTCAAGCCTATGGTTTAAAGAACAGGACTCCTTTTTCTGTTAAGGAGCACTCTACCAGGGCGATAAGTGCTTCATGGGCAGTGTATCACCAGGCTTCGTTGGCTCAGATCTGTAAAGCTGCAACTTGGTCTTCAGTCCACACATTTTCCAAATTCTATCAAATAGATGTGAAAGGACACGAGGATGCCGCCTTCGGGCAAAGTGTGCTGCAGGCAGCAGTATAGGGCTTCTTGTCCATAGCGGCCTGCTTGATCTGTGTCTCCCACCCTTCATGGAGCATTGCTCTGGGACGTCCCATTATGTAAAGAATGTCTCTGTGTCCCGTGGTGTACGATAAAGAAAACAGGATTTTTAAAACAGCTTTCCTGTAAAAATCCTTTTCTTTGAATACACCAAGGAACACAGAGGTCCCCCCTTCCTATGGGAACCTTATTGCTTGCTACTAAACTTTGCAGCAGGACTTATATTGCAACCCTCCTGGGAAATAGAGCTAGGTCTCATTTTTGGGTAAACACAGTTTACACAGAGTGAAGTAATTCTAACCTTTCTCGCCTATTTAATCTATTTTGTATATTGAAGTTGTATTGCGTATGGTGAAATTGGGTGCAAATCTGTGTTGAAACTAGACTGTTATTGTCGGTATAACTAGGTTTTTTGTTTATTGTTCGTACTGAATACAGCAACCCTATTGTCTTTTAGAACGTGTTTAATTGTAGTAAGTGTTTTGCTCTTTTGAGATAGGTCTCTTTCTTTCCTGTGGCCGTGGAAGGTGAGAAACGTATTCAAGAATGCCGGGGTATTTTATTTTGCTATAATTGTATGAGAGCTGCACGATTCTGGGAAAAATGAGAATCGCGATTCTTTTGTATAAAATGAAGATCATGATTCACAAAATTGTATTTATTTAAAGTTTTTTTTTCAACACAAAACGGAGCTTATGTGGTTAAATACAGGATATGTAAATCGGACGGACTGTTTACATGTTAAATTTTAAAAGCCGCAGCAAACCTGCTGACCTTACATGGTTGCTAATGTGACAGAACACCTCTGATTTTCACATTTAACTAAATGTGAAAATCAAAGGTGTTCTGTCACATTAGCAAGCATGTAAGGTTTGCTGCTGCTTTTAAAATGTAACATGTAAACAGTCAGTCAGATTTACATATCCTGTTATTTAACCACAAAAGCTCAGTTTTGTGTTGAAAATAACTGTTGGGTGTAACAAGATGTCCGCTTGCCCCCTTCTCACTATCATTACTGTGCAGGAGTGTGTGGTGGAGCAAGATGGCGGCGTCGAAACATCACTTCCTGACGAGACAGCAGCCGCCGGGTGTACCAAGATGGCTGCCACTCTGGAGCTAGGCCAAAGCTGGGGACTTTGCTATGACTGCACCTGAAAATCGCAGGTCATCCAGCCTGGAGATTGTGGGGAGTGAATCGAGATCGCGATTTTCTTATGATTAATCGTGCAGCTCTATATTGTATCACATCTTATTACATTTTTAGGTTCTGTAAGTTTGTGTTTGCCTTTGAAATTTCCAAAGTAATTGCATTTTGATTGTGTGTTTTAAATATAAATCTCCAGTAATTTTGGTTTTGTATATAGATATATACTATATTGCCAAAATTATCGGGACACTTGACTTTTATGGCATCCAAGTCTTGGTCCGTAGGGTTCAATATTGATTTGCCTAACCCTTTGCAGCTATAACAGCTTCAACTCTTCTAGGAAGGCCGTCCGCAAGGTTTAGGAATGTTTGACCATTCTTTCAGAAGCGCATTTGTGAGGTCAGGCACTGATGTTGAATGAGAAGGCCTGGCTCACAGCCTCCACTCTAATTTATCCCAAAGGTGTTCTATCGGCTTGGGGCCATTCAAGTTCCTCCACCCCCAAACTCGCTCATCCATGTCTTTAAGGACCTTGCTTTGTGCACTGGTGCGCAGTCATGTTGAAACCGGAAGGGGCCATCCCCAAATCTGTTCCCACAAAGTCGGAGCGTGAAATTGTCCAAAATGTCTTGGTATGCCTTAAGAGTTCCCTTCACTGGAGCTAAGGGCCATGCCCAACCCCTGAAAAACAACCCAATAGCATAATCCCCCTCCACCAAATAATTTAGCGCGGTGGCCCAACATTTTGGCAGTATAGTGCTGATAAGTGAGCATGAGTCTGAAATTTATGTCCACCTGCCGAATGCACAGTTAATAGATTGTTATAAAGCGGGGCTGGGAAAGCGGTTGCTGTGGCCTTAACAATGAATGAATCATCAGCTGTCAGCGGGCTTCCCCTTAATCTGCCTGTAAAGTGGTGCATCTGTACCATGTATAGAACCTGCCGCAGCAAATCTGAAATTTCTAGAGAAAATAAATACATTTTTCTCGGCTGTAAATCACTGCTGGCAATAAATAAAAACGGTTTGAGATTCTTCCAAGTCTATACCAGGCCTTTCGGGTATAGTATGGATTTCAAGGGGAACCTCACGCCAATTAAAAAAAAAACAGCTTGGGGTCCCCCCAAAACCCATACCTGACCTATCTGGTATGGATTCTTATGGGTAATTTTTTATTTTATTTGTGTGGGGTCCCCTCAAAATCCATACAAGACCCTTATTTGAGCATGCAGCTTGGCAGGAAAGGGGGGACGAGTGAGTGAGTGTCCCCTCCTGAAGCTTACCAGGCCACATGCCCTCAACATGGGGGTGGGTGGTGCTTTGGCTCTGCTCCCTGCCCCAACGCACCTTGTCCCCATGTTGATTGGGGACAAGGCCTCTTCCCGACAACTCTGAAAGATGGTTGCGGGCGCTGTGGGTAGGAGCTTATCAGAATCTGGAAGCCCCCTTTAACAAGGAGGCTCCTAGATCCCAACCCCCCATGTGAATATGTATAGGGTACCTTTTGCTAATTTACCAAACAGTGTAAAAAATAAAGGCGAACCAGTTTTTGACAATTCCTTTATCAAAAAAAAAATGTCCAATGTAGATTCATCATCAATCACGATGAAGAAACCTCAGAGAAAGGCTGACTGCCAAATGCCTTCTCCATTGGGCAACAGTTCTTAAAGTGGTTGTAAACCTGAAACATTAAAATAACGAATCTACCTAGCACAGCATATTTTTTGTTAAAGAAAAATCTCAATAAGCATATATTGACTTGTTTGCACAAAAGTTATAGCTTCTAAAATCTATGGGATTTTTTTTATTACATTTTTTTTTTACTAGCAATGGCAGTGATCAGCGATTTTTAGCAGGACTGCAACATTGCAGCGGACAAATCAGACACTAAGGCCGCAAACACACGATCAGACCGGTCCGGTGAAACTGGTCTGCAGACTAGTTTCATCGGACCAGTTCGATGGTGTGTACGGCCCATCGGACCGTTGTCCGTCGGACCAAAGTTTTAAAACTTGCTTTAAAATCTGTCCGGCGGACACCTGTTCGTCAGACAGGTTCGATGGTTAGTACGCAAAAGCATCGGACCAAAAACCTGCGAATGCTCAGAATCAAGTCGACGCATGCTTGGAAGCATTGAACAGCACGTCATGTTCTACATCACCACGTTCTGGTCTGATCCGTCGGACCGGTCTGATCGTGTGTACGTGGCCTAAGTGACACTTTTTTGGGAACCAGTGACATTATTACAGGGATCAGTGCTTAAAAAAAATGCACCGGCAGGGAAGGGGTTAACACCAGAGGCAATCAAAGGCTTAAAGTTTGTTCCTAGGGAGTACTTTCTCACTGTGTAGGGATTGCTCTGACTGGATGAAGACATTGGGCCAGATTCAGGTAGATGGGCGCATCTTTATTCTTGAGTAACGTTTCTCATTTACGTTACTCCGCCGAAACTTTAGGAGAAAGTACTGTATTCACAAAGCACTTGCTCCTAAAGTTGCGGCGGCGTAGCGAAAATGGGCCGGCGGAATTCAAATTGGGCGGGTAGGGGGCGTGTAGTATTTAAACTAGGCGCGATCCCGCAGCGAACGCACTGCGCATGCGCCGGCCGTCAATGTATCCCAGTGCGCATGCTCCACATTAGGACGGTGTTTTCTACGTGAACGTCAATGACGTCAATCCCCATTCACGGACGAGTTACGCAAACGACGTGAAACTTTTTCAATTCGACGCGGTCACGACGGCCATACTTAACATAGGATACGCGTGCTTTTTGTTGCTTTATCTTTACGCCAGGAAATCAAAAATAGGAATTACTACAAAAAGTAGTAGGAAGGCGGACTTTTTCAGGCAATCACAGGGACATACAATTTAAGAAAAAAATATTTAATTATATATCATAAAATCCAGAAACAAAAACTAAAATATACAAAAACAGGATATACAGAATATATATTAGCAATAGTAGCTTGCATCTCGCCTACGCGTTTCGCCAGACGGCTTCTTCAGGGCGAGTTTGAGAAAGGGCTGGTAATATATGATTGCTAATTTCATATATCAAAAACGTTTGCTGTCCATCTGATTATATCAAGGATTATGTAAATATCCGAGTGGCACATGAGAGCTCAATGCGGCAGACAGAGTGTATCAAGTATACAAAAGAATGTCTGGTATGGTTAGCAACGAATCATCATCCACAGATGAATAAATGTATTTCTGGGGTAGAGCCAGAGATAGAAAGGGAAACCCGGGACCGACCACAGCAATAAAACATAGACCACAGCCAGAGAGGAGTGAAATCCAGTCGCAATAGGCTGAACCGGATTGTAATGTCCAGTATAGGACAGTCCAGTGAATCAGGAGTCTGGATATGAATCACTGATGATATGTCCCGGGGGGAGTCAGACCTGTGCTGCACGCCGGGAAACCCCTTACGGAAACGTCGTAAAGTGACTGCCCGTGTACGATCGTGAATTTGCGTATCTCGCTGATTTACATATTCTCGGCGTAAATCAGCGGGAACGCCCCTAGCGGCCATTTTAAAATTGCAGTTCCGATACAATTACGCCGCTCGTATCTCAACTCAATCCCGGCGTATCTTGTTTTCTGAATACAGAAAACAGATACGACGGCGTAGGTTAGAAGTTACGCGGCTTATCTACAGATAAGCCGCGTAACTTCTACCTGAATCTGGCCCATTATATTCAGATATACAGATATTCATGTTCCTGCCTAGCAGAAATGCAAGATCGCTATCTTCTCCCGTCAGAATGGCGATCTGCCTCACTCGGGAATGATTGCAAGGGTTTCAGAGTGAGACAGAACAATTGGTATTCCTTGGGTCCAATCAGAGAGTGTTCGCTCCTCCGGCGGCACACGCTTGCTCCCAGTATCTATTGCACAAAATGACGTACAGGCATGTGATTTTGCATAATCGAGGCAGCCTGCTGCAGTACAAGTACGTTAGACTTTCATAGTCAGGAGGAAGTCAAGCAACTGTCAGGAATCGGTACACAGCGACACTGCCCACACTTATCTGTGCTAATAGAGGAGGAGGGGGAGACATGTTATCAACATTATCATGGTCAAAACGAGACAAACAGAATTAACCCCACAGCAGCCAGAGAGAGAGACAAGCAGGAGGATCACAATTAACCCCTTAATGGCTTGGCCTTACACAGAGCAGCTAAAAAAACTCTTCTCAACGCAGATTTTACATACCGAGTTTAGCTGGAATTATCAGCATTTGAGGTTGTGTTTTTTTAAACATAACCTCAGGAGACTCCCAAATGTCCACAATGAAGAAAAACATGGAAATTATTAACTATTTCAGACATTCTGTGAGAGAAGAGAGAACAGTATGCTTTAACTTTGAATTATTTCCATGTCTGTCTGTCTCTCTGCCTGTCTTTCTCTGCCTGTCTCTCTGCCTGCCTCACTTCCTCTCTCTCTCTCTATGCCTGTCTCTCTCTGCCTAACTCTCTCTCTCTCTCTCTGCCCATCTTTCTCCCTCTCAGTGTCTCTGCCTGCCTCTCTCTCTCTATGCCTGCCTCTCTCTCTATGCCTGTCCCTCTCTCTCTGCCTGCCTCTCTCTCTCTCTCTATGCCTGCCTCTCTCTCTCTATGCCTGCCTCTCTCTCTCTATGCCTGTCCCTCTCTCTCTGCCTGCCTCTCTCTCTCTGCCTGCCCACCTCTTTCTTTCTCTCCCTGCCTGTCCCTCTCTCTCTGTCTCTCTGCCTGTCTTTCCTGTTCTCCCCCCCCCCCCCCCCCCCCCCCCCCCCCCGCAAGCAACAGCATGAGGTGAAAAAAAAAAATTCCCCATATCTATAAAGGGTCACTAAAGGAAAAAAAACTAAAGGTCACTAAAGGAAAAAAAATGTTTTGCTGAAATGACTGTTTACAGGGTATATAGACATAAAAGTTAACTGATTCCTTTTCAAAATGATTAAAAATAGATAAAAATCAATCATATAATGTGCCTGCAGGTTAGTTTCACTTTTAAACTGGTTTTATGTTTCTGTGAAGTAGAAAGAGACACACAGAACAAAAACAAACAAATCCAGGGCAGTGTTTTGTTTTTAAAATTTAAATTCATTTAAAATGAATCTGATTGGTTCTGGGAAGTTTTAGACACACAGTAATGACAGCTTAGACCACAGTGAGAAAGCTCCCAGCACTGTGGTTATAAGGAGACAGACAAGCAGGAAGTGTGGAGATCAGAGCAGGATTACAGCAACTTCAAAGCAAAAACGAACAATTAGAACATGAAAACAGTACTGGTAAGGTAAAGGAAGCTATTTAGCTGAAAAAAAAATTCCTTTAGTAATCCTTTAATCTTTCTCTTTAGAAAGCTTATATACGAAAACGTGCCAAAACTCAGGTTACGGCTTTTACGTGAGTTTACAAGCATTTGGCGTTTGAAATGCGAGTAAACTTCCGTTCTGAACACAATTTTTTGCTTTAAAAAAAATGCCATTAAACTCAACTTCCTCTAAACCAGGGTTTGATAAATTTGCTTGGAATCTAGGAGCCAGCTAAAAAAGTTAGGTGCCAGAAAACTCACCCCGTCCCGCCAAGCTCGCACGCAGAAGCAAACGCATACGTGAGTAGCGCCTGCTTATGTAAACGGTATTCAAACCACACATGTGAGGTATTGCCGCAATTAGTAGAACGAGAGCAATAATTCTAGCCCTAGACCTCCTCTGTAACTCAAAACATGCAACCTGTAGAATTTTTTAAATGTCGCCTATGGAGATTTTAAAGGGTAAAAGTTTGTCGCCATTCCACGAGCGGATGCAATTTTGAAGCGTGACATATTGAGTATCAATTTACTCGCCGTAAAATTATCTTTCACAATATAAAACAAAATTGGGCTAACTTTACTGTTGTCTTTTTTTTTTTTTTTATTAAAATAAGTGTATTTTTTCCCCAAAAAAGTGCACTTGTAAAACCGCTGCGCAATTACGGTGTGACAGAAAGTATTGCAACAACCGCCATTCTATTCTCTAGGGTGTTAGAATAAAAAATATATATAATAATTTGGGGGCTCTAATTAGAGGGAAGGAGATGGCAGTGAAAAAACACATTAGAACTGCTGTTTTTTGCTACTTGTAATGTAACCTGTAATGCTGTCAGGAGAATATAGTAGATCAGTACTGTGTGACTACACAGAGGAGACCAAACAATATGATTAGAGAAGTGAAAAGGTGTTTATTTACAAAAATGAGTGAGGACAACCAGTGCAAACAGTATATACAATCAAAAGGGAATACCGTATACATAAGTCAAGCCAGGCCGAGGTCATACACATGGGATGTCAGCAGATGGGTGAGGATGGGATAGGACAGAGCAGGGAACGGATGGATGGACTAGATGCGGGGTAAGAACTCAGGGGAGACAGGAACCAGGAGACAGGGCAGACAAGTCCAGGCGGGATCAGAATCACAGAACAGGATCAAGGCACAGAATCAGGGTTCCAGAAGACAGGGTCAGGGTACAGGCTCAGGTCCGGAAGGTATGACGATACCAGGGCGAGCTCTGCTTGAGCTCGCCGGGTATAAATAGTGCTGCTGATTGAGCTCAGGTTACAGCTGAGCGCAGAAAAGGCTGTGTGCTCCAAACTACCAAGAACCCCCCACTGGTGGAGGCCAGTACTGCAGCCAAAATAACAGGCAGAATTACCAGCAGGGGGGACCATTCCTGACAAATGCCATGGCCACCACAAGATGGCCACTCCTAGATTCCTTCTGCAGGCCTCAGCTTCCTTCTGTGAAGGCTGCAAAGCCGCGGCCTCAATTACAGGCAGGCTCGCCGTGATCGCGCCCCATGCCAGCCGGTTATTGAGGCTGCGGCTTTGCGGCCTTCTGCAGCCCTAAGCTTCCCCAGGTGCCAGGTCACAATTTCTTGTCGCAATTGCGCCTGGCGCCTGGATTTTGTCGAGGCCTGCACTAAACTCTTACAAAATGACTGCGTGTACATGGATAGATAAGACAACATAGAGGAGACTGCTTAACCATGGAGAGGCTGCTTAAAAAAATGCCCGACTGCTCCTAAACATCTTTTTATCAGCAGTAGTGTACATGAAGCCAGGCCTTTGGCCAATTATGGCTCAGGGCTTTAGCACACACCCCACACTATAAAAGGCCGCCTGCAGGGCGGCCTTGTGTAGTGTGTTTCGGGCTTGTTCCAGTTCAGAGAGAGATTGTCTTTTTCCTAGCTAGATAGAGCAGGCAGACTAGTTAGTTAAATTTACAGTGTCCCAGGAGTTGTACATATATTTGTACACTGTGTAGTTTAGTTAGATTGGTTCTTCCTAATCTGTCAGGCAGTTGATAGTGCTAGCTGCAGTGTTCTCACGTGTTGTATTGCCCGTGTGCTCACTGCAACTAAACACACTTGCTGTATACTACAAGTTTGCTGCTCATTCATTTGCAACTAAACCCACTTGTTGCATAGTGCTAGTGTGCTGCTCATTACTTTGTAAATAAACCCACTTGGTGCATAGTAAAAGTTTGCTGCTCATTCATTTGCAACTAAATCCACTTGGTGCAAAGTGCTATTGTGCTGCTCATTACTTTGCACCTAAACCCACTTGGTGCATAGTGCTAGTGTGCTGCTCATTACTTTGCACCTAAACCCACTTGGTGCATAGTGCTAGTGTGCTGCTCATTACTTTGCATCTAAACCCACGTGTTGCATAGTGCTAGTGTGCTGCACATTACTTTGCAAATAAACCCACTTGGTGCAAAGTGCTAGTGTGCTGCTCATTACTTTGCATCTAAACCTACTTGTTGCATAGTGCTAGTGTGCTGCACATTACTTTGCAAATAAACCCACTTGGTGCAAAGTGCTAGTGTGCTGCACATTACTTTGCAAATAAACCCACTTGGTGCAAAGTGCTAGTGTGCTGCTCATAACTTTGCATCTAAACCCACTTGTTGCATAGTGCTAGTGTGCTGGACATTACTTTGCAAATAAACCCACTTGGTGAAAAGTGCTAGTGTGCTGCTCATAACTTTGCATCTAAACCCACTTGGTGCATAGTGCAAGTGTGCTGCTCATTCATTTGCAACTAAACCCACTTGTACTGCACGTGTCCTCTGCAGTTTGCGCCTAAAGCTACGAGGTGTGTGTACTGACTTTATCCTCTGCAGGCCATTATAATGTCTGGAAGGACAACAAAGAGAGGCAGAGAGTCACAAGGGCAAGCAGGCTCTGCGTCTAGAGGCAAAAGTGCTGGTGATGGACACGGTGCATCCTCTTCAGGCCGCGTTGAGCCTCAACATGCAGACAAATTGGTAGAGTGGATGACCAAGCGGTCCTCATCCTCAGGCAGGCAGAGAGAGAGGGACAGGGAGACAGACAAAGGGGAGGGGGAGACAGGCAGAGAGAGAGAAGGACAGGGAGGCAGAGAGAGGGGGAATTGGAGGCGGAGATAGAGGTACAGGGAGACAGACAAAGGGGAGGGGGAGACAGGCAGAGAGAGAGATGCACAGGGAGACAGACCGGCAGAGAGAGGACAGGGAGGCGGAGAGAGAGGGACAGGGAGACAGACAAAGGGGAGGGGGAGACAGGCAGAGAGAGAGGGACAGGGAGACAGACAAAGGGGAGGGGGAGACAGGCAGAGAGAGAGATGCACAGGGAGACAGACCGGCAGAGAGAGGACAGGGAGGCGGAGAGAGAGGGACAGGGAGACAGACAAAGGGGAGGGGGAGACAGGCAGAGAGAGAGGGACAGGGAGACAGACAAAGGGGAGGGGGAGACAGGCAGAGAGAGAGAAGGACAGGGAGGCAGAGAGAGGGGGAATCAGGGAGGCGGAGATAGAGGTACAGGGAGACAGACAAAGGGGAGGGGGAGACAGGCAGAGAGAGAGAGACAGACAAAGGGGAGGGGGAGACAGGCAGAGAGAGAGAAGGACAGGGAGGCAGAGAGAGGGGGAATCAGGGAGGCGGAGATAGAGGTACAGGGAGACAGACAAAGGGGAGGGGGAGACAGGCAGAGAGAGAGAGAGAGACAGACAAAGGGGAGGGGGAGACAGGCAGAGAGAGAGGGGGAGAAAGACATGCAAAGAATCCATAGTTAAAGCTTTCTGCTCTCTTCTCTCACAGAATGTCTGAAATAGTTAATAATTTCCATGTTTTTCTTCATTGTGGACATTCGGAGTCTCCTGAGGTTATGTTTAAAAAGCGCTTCTAACCTCAAATGCTGATAACTGCTGCTAAACTGCTATAAACTCGGTATGTAAAAGCTATAAAATGGACATTTTTCACTGTCAGTTTCCAGCTTTCAGAAGAGGTTTTCAGCTGCCCTGTATACATGAGGCCTAAAAGTGGCCAACCATTGAGGGGTTAATGGTGATCCCGTCTCTCTCTGGCCGCTGTAGGGTTGCGTGATAATGATGATGGTGAAAGCATGTCTCTCTCCTCCTCCATTAGCACAGATAAATGTCTGCTGTGTACGGATTCCTGACAGTTGCTTGCCTCCTTCTTCCTCCCTATGAAAGTCTGTACCCCCCCTGTGCCTGGTATGATGCCCAGTGTTTGAGGAGAAATCATTTCACAGTCTTCAGCTCGGCATTCAAGCTGTGCTATTGTGATTGCCGGGGGAGGGGGGAATGTACAGATGGGAGGGGAGTCCTGTGACACGCCCACGCACCAGAGTTTTTCAGGGGGCTGTGACAGGCATAGGGGATGAGTAAATACAGCTACAAATAATGTGCTTTAGATTTTCAGGCCTCATGCACGCTGGACGTTTTTGTATCGGCTGTTTTTGGCAGTAGATGTTTTTTTCTACACACATGCACACATAGGCTGTTATCAGCAGTTTTGGGCAGTGGCCTTTTTGACCAGTAAAAAAACGATTGGGTTCTGAGAGACGTTTTTTCAGCTGTAGAAATTGTGATAAACATGGATAAAACACTTAAAACGTTGCTCACCAGTGTTTTACGTTTTTGATCCATTGAAAAAATAAAATAAAAATGTCCTTAAAAAAAAACGCTAACGAAGAAAAATGCTAAAAACCGCTATTGCAAAAACGTTGAAAAAAGTTGAAAAACTCACTGCAAAGCTACTGGCGTTTTTATAACGTTATTTTAACATCCAGTGTGCATGAGTCCTTAACCACTTAAAGGACCCCTACACGCCGATATACATCGGCAGAATGGCAAGGCTGGGCACAGGCACGTACCTGTAAGTCACCTTTAAAACCCAGCCGTGGGTCGCAAGCGCGCTGGCTCCTAGATTCCAAGAAAATTTATTAGAGGAAGTTGAGTTTAATGGCATTTTTTTTAAAGCAAAAAATTGTGTTCAGAACGGAAGTGACCGTCACTGACACTCGGCAGCGCACCGCCACCACACCAGAAGCACCTAGTTGGGGGAGAGAGGAGGAGACCCAGACCTCCATGCTGCCGCTGGGCACCAATGCCATCACCATTGTTGCCTCCATTCGCATGTGAACAAATGTACATGCATTTTTCCAGGTAGCTCCGAACATTTTTTTATAAATCGCCCTTAAAGTTGCTGCTGCAAAATTATAAAAATAAAATAAAAAAGGCCCAAATCTCAGTGCACAACAAGCAAGTTTCAGGGTTGGTCATATGCCGAGTGTCAGTGACCTCAGTCAGTCATTGTCACACAGTGTGATATAACCAGAGTGGATGATTATACGGGGGGGGGGGCGCGGAAAAAAAATTCTGCCCCGGGCGCCCATAACTCTGGTTACGCCACTGGCGGTGTGTGTAGAACTGTATGTGGGCTAAGTGGGGAGCTGTGTGTGTAGAGCTGTATGTGGGCTAAGTGGGGAGCTGTGTGTGTAGAGCTGTATGTGGGCTAAGTGGGGAGCTGTGTGTGTAGAACTGTATGTGGGTTAAGTGGGGAGCTGTGTGTGTAGAGCTGTATGTGGGTTAAGTGGGGAGCTGTGTGTGTAGAGCTGTATGTGGGTTAAGTGGGGAGCTGTGTGTGTAGAGCTGTATGTGGGCTAAGTGGGGAGCTGTGTGTGTAGAGCTGTATGTGGGCTAAGTGGGGAGCTGTGTGTGGGGCTGTGTGCAAAGCTCTGTGCTGGTCTGCGTATAGAGCTGTATGTGCGGCTAAGTGTGGCTCTGTTTATAGAACTCTTTGTGTGGTTCTATGTTTGTGGCTTTGTTTGGGGCTGTGTGTGTGGAGAGCGTTGTGTAAAGCCTGTGTGTGTGTGTGAGGCTTTGTGTGTGTGGCTATGTTTGGAGCTGTGTGTGGAGCTCTGTATGTAGAGCTGTAATCATGGCTGTGCGTGGAGGCTAAATGTAGAGCTTTGTGTGTATTGCTTTGTGTAGGGCACTGTGTGGAGCTTTGGGTAGGGCTGTGTGTGTAGCGTGGTGTCTGTGGCTGTGTGTGTAGAGCTGTGTGTGGAGCCGTGTGTTTGGAACTGTGTGTGTAAGTTTTTGTGCAGGACTATGTTTGTAGAGCTTTGTGTGCGTCAGGCCGTGTACACACGGCAGAGAACCTCGACGGGCAGAACACATCGTTCCGCCCGTCGAGGTTCCCTGCCGGCCGTCGAAATCGGCGACCCGCCCGTCGGGAATGGCAACCAGCCATTCTTCCAGGCGGGCCGTCGAGCAAATAGAGAGCGTGCTCTCTATTTCTGCTCGACGGGCTTCCCGACGGGAAGCTCGCCGAGAGTGTACACACGGCCGAGGTCCTCGCTGGAATGCAGCTTCCAGCGAGAACCTCGGTCGTGTGTACACGGCCTCAGGGTTGTGTGTGTGTGTGTGTGTGTAGCCATGTGCAGGGCTGTGAGTGTGGGGGGGGGGGGGGTGTGTGTGTGTAGAGCTTTGTGTTTGGGGTAATGTGTGTGGGGCAGTGTGTGTAGAGCTTTGTGTGTGTAGAGCTGTCTCACCTACCACTGACCCCTGAATCACTTACTACTGACCTCTGAACTCTGCACCACTTACTACTGACCTCTGAACCACTTACTACTGAACTATGCCTCACTTACTACTGACCTCTGAACCACTTACTACTGAATCTGCCTCACTTACTACTGACCTATGAACTTTGCCTCATTTACTACTGACCTCGGAACTCTGTATATTTTACTACGGTCCTATGAACTCTTCTCCAATTACTATTGATGGCTGAACTCTGCTTCACTTACTACTGACCCCTGCCTGGTATGTACATTGTATACATCTTGGATCCTGCATATTTCATGTTGTACATTTTATAACTTTTTCTATAAGTGTTTGGTGGGCTGCATATCCTATATTCCACAACAGGACACACAGTGGATTTCCAAAATACCCACACATGTATTGAAGTAGATTTCAAATTTTCAGCAAAGCAAGAGTGTGATGGATCCCCTGTCATCAACAGGACTATGTTCACCATAAATGCTTCCTTTGTCCGGAACCAGCACAATCCAAGATCCTTCCGAGCACCCAGTCATTAGCGGTAATTCAATGTAGGGTGAAAAACATCAAACTGTTTATTCAAACACAAGTATACACTCAGGGAACAACTCCCACCTCCCTTTGATTCAGGGTGGGGTAAAATATCCAATCAGCAGGGAGAGTTGTTGGAGAAATTTGCCACTCCCCTCTCCACCCTGCCACCAGTCCACATGCCAGGAACACAAATACAAAACATCCATCCCATAATACACTTCTTCTGAGGCAGACAGACACAACAGAACAATGGGACACAGCTACACCCCAAAATACATTAGGAAAGACTTATTTATTATGAGAAGTAAAATTCTGCCTGAAAAGGATGAACTTAGCCTTTAACCCTTTGGGAGTATCTCACCAAAAACTGCATTTGTATTGCAGGGGATGCCAAAAATCTGACTTGGTCTTGAGAAGGGAAAGCTTCCATTACTTCTTTACTGCTGGAAGCAATCTAGTGAAGCCCGAGATTGGAGCGGACTAACATTTGATGAGCTATTTTAATTGCAGACTCATTGGAAGGCAACAGTCATCTACATAAAAATTATTTTCTATGGATTTTCTGGCATCCGAGTCATACTCAGGCTCACTCTCCTGAGCAGAACATCTGAGTCTATGGATAGCAACTGCAGAATAAACACAAAGATGTGTACTCTCATGGGGTACCCAATGATGGTCATTATCTCAAAATGTTTCTGAATGAATATAACGACACAAAGAAATTTCTGAACGAATAGGCTGTTCCCAGAGTGCTGTATCAAGGCACCTCAGTGGGAAGTCTGTGGGAAGGAAAAAGTGTGGCAGAAAACGCTGCACAACGAGAAGAGGTGACCGGACCCTGAGGAAGAGTGTGGAGAAGGACAGATTCCAGACCTTGGGGGACCTGCGGAAGCAGTGGACTGAGTCTGGAGTAGAAACATCCAGAGCCACCGTGTACAGGCATGTGCAGGAAATGGGCTACAGGTGCCGCATTCCCCAGGTCAAGCCACTTTTGAACCAGAAACAGCGGCAGAAGCGCCTGACCTGGGCTACAGAGAAGCAACACTGGACTGTTGCTCAGTGGTCCAAAGTACTTTTTTCGGATGAAAGCAAATTTTGCATGTCATTCGGTAATCAAGGTGCCAGAGTCTGGAGGAAGACTGGGGAGAGGGAAATGCCAAAATGCCTGAAGTCCAGTGTCAAGTACCCACAGTCAGTCATGGTCTGGGGTGCCATGTCAGCTGCTGGTGTTGGTCCACTGTGTTTTATCAAGGGCAGGGTGAATGCAGCTAGCTATCAGGAGATTTTGGAGCACTTCATGCTTCCATCTGCTGAAAAGCTTTATGGAGATGAAGATTTCATTTTTCAGCACGACCTGGCACCTGCTCACAGTGCCAAAACCACTGGTAAATGGTTTACTGACCATGGTATTACTGTGCTCAATTGGCCTGCCAACTCTCCTGACCTGAATCCCATAGAGAATCTGTGGGATATTGGGAAGAGAAAGTTGAGAGACGCAAGACCCAACACTCTGGATGAGCTTAAGGCCGCTACCGAAGCATCCTCGGCCTCCATAACACCTCAGCAGTGCCACAGGCTGATTGCCTCCATGCCACACCGCATTGAAGCAGTCATTTCTGCAAAAGGATTCCCGACCAAGTATTGAGTGCATAACTGAACAGAATTATTTGAAGGTACACTTTTCTTTTATTGGTCGGATGAAATATGCTAATTTTTTGAGATAGGAATTTAGGGTTTTCATGAGCTGTATGCCAAAATCATCAATATTAAAACAATAAAAGGCTTGAACTACTTCAGTTGTGTGTAATGAATCTAAAATATATGAAAGTCTAATGTTTATCAGTACATTACAGAAAATAATGAACTTTATCACAATATGCTAATTTTTTGAGAACCACCTGTATAGAGGCGTTCAGGTTTAAATTGCTGCTAATTGAGACAAGTAAAGGTGTCCTGCTGTACTGGTATATGAAACATACCGTATTTTTCGCTCTATAAGACGCACCTGACCATAAGACGCACCTAGGTTTTAGAGGAGGAAAACAAGAAAAAACAATTCTTAACCAAATAGTGTACTAAAATATTTAACCAGTGCCAATTAAATGCAGCCTGACCTGTGCCAATTAAATGCAGCCTGACCTGTGCCAATTAAATGCAGCCTGACCTGTGCCAATTAAATGCAGCCTGACCTGTGCCAATTAAATGCAGCCTGACCTGTGCCAATTAAATGCAGCCTGACCTGTGCCAAAGAAATGCAGCCTGACCTGTGCCAAAGAAATGCAGCCTGACCTGTGCCAATTAAATACAGCCCGACCTGTGCCAAAGAAACGCAGACTGACCTGTGCCAAAGAAATGCAGCCTGACCTGTGCCAAATAAATGCAGCCTGACCTGTGCCAAATAAATGCAGCCTGACCTGTGCCAAATAAATGCAGCCCGACCTGTGTCATCGCTCTGGCTGACAGAAAGGGGGGCTGATAGAAAGTGGTGGGCTGACAGAGGGGGAGGGGGGTGCTGAATGACAGAGGGGGGATGATAGAGAAAAGTGTGCTGACTGACAGAGGTGGAGGGGGGCTGACCGACAGAGGGGGAAGGAGCTGACAGAGTGATAAGAGGGAGACCTTTAGGAGATACACAGCCAGCAGGCAGAGAGGCAGGACTCACGTGCAGCTGTTCCGGTCGCCATACAATGTGATCATTCATAGACGAGCCCCGTCTCCGCATGTGACACGCTCTGCTGGGACCAATCGCGGACGAGCATGTCAGGCACCTGCAAATTACTGTGTTTGGTCAATCACAGGGCACTCGTCTCCCATCGCTAAGCTGGGCTCACAATGTGCCGGCCGCCGGGTGCTGCATTTGTGCAGGGGGTGGCTTCATTGAATAAAACACAGCACAGCGTGGGGGGTGTTTCCGGCAGTGGTGGGGGCGTTGCCAGCGGCGGCGGGGGTGCGGTGCCTGCGGTACTTTCGCTCCATAAGACGCAGGGACTTTTTTACCCATATTTTTTGGGGAAAAAAGTGCGTCTTATGGTCCGAAGAATACGGTACTTACATTTTGACTTTGCGGGTAGTAATATTGTCACGTACCTGACTGTAGGCTGAAGTAACGAGAGGGCTTCCCTTGAGGCTGAGTGCAGAGTACCCCTAAAGGTGTGGACAGAGTGTGCTATGCCCAAAGATGCACAGGTTGGCTGAAGGCGAAGCTGCCCGATTCCAGATGTGAGGACACCCAAGAGCAGAGACGTAGTCACAGCAGATGATTCTCTGGAGGTGTTGGTGGATCTTGACAGGTGGGAAAGGCAGGATGCAAGGTCAGAAGCAAGGCCGGGGGGGGGGGTCAAACACAGTAAATCAGAAACAAGATAGAAGCAGTTGCATGGATCAAGCCGGGTTAAGAGCAAGGGGAGAAGCCAGAGCAGGTCGGTCGGTAACATGTAAATCAAGCAAAAGCACAAGGCACAGGATACAAGGCTGACGATAATCCAGCAATTTAGGAACTGCTGTCCTCACATAGGCCAGTGGATGCTGGCAATTAGAATGCTTTGCGTACGCCAATGCTCTGTCGCACACAAAGAATCGCCATTGCGTGTCATTCGCTAATGCACAATACTTTATATTCCCATCGCACACATTCCTGGATGAGCTCTAACAACACAAGGAGAGTGCAATGTTTCGGAGTCATGCAGGGCCCCTTCAACCATCACATACCTGACGAAGGGGTCCTGCGTGACTCCAAAACGTTGCACTCTCCTTGTGTTGTGATCCTGCAATAAACTATGCTTTTGGACGCTTCTTTGTGTCGATCCATGGTGTGATGGCAAATATCTTTGTTGATTCGCTAATGCGCACATGCGCATTAGCAGGTCCATATTCGATATTGCTATATTTTCCAGGTCTTCTCAAAAATCTTCCCTGACAAATATCCCATAACAGCCATCCAGAAATGTCTAGTCGGCTATTCTACCTTCTGAACTATTTATGACAGGCAATGAGTCTGATGCCGCGTACACACGATCATTTTTCGGGTTGTAAAAAACAGTTTTTCAGGCTCTAGAATTTTTTTTTTTTTCAATCCGATCATTAACACGTCCTTGCCTACACACGATCGTTAAAAAAAAATGCTCTAGCAAAGCGTGGTGACGTACTTTATGTACGACGTCACTATAAAGGGGAAGTTCCATGCGGATGGCGCCACCCTTGGGGCTGCTTTAGCTGATTTTGTGTTAGTAAAAGACAATTTGCGCTTTTCTGTCTGTTACAGCGTGATGAATGTGCTTACTCCATTACAGTAGTTTTACCAGAACGAGCGCTCCCGTCTCATAACTTGCTTTTGAGCATGCGCGGATTTTTCACGTCGTTAAAGCCCACACGCGACCATTTTTTACAACCCAAAAAATAGAGCATGTTGGAATTTTTTTTTGCCCGTTTTTCATAACCCGAAAAATGCTCTGAAGATCACACACAATCGTTTTTAGTGACATAAAAGAAAACAACATTTTTATAAAACCAAAAAAATGATTGTGTGTTTATGCGGCATGATACTATTAACGAGGACGGATATCTGCTTGCTGTTCTAATTACTTAAAGTGTTTGTTGCCCCAACATTTCCTTCCTGATATGTCCTTCTGCTTTCCTATTAAAAACTGACCACGCTAAACAGGAGGGCACACCGTGGTTAGTTCTTTAGTTATGCTGGGAACTCAGTTTGCTCTCCTCAAGTGATCAAACTTGTCCTGATACACCCCAGCTGCACAGCCATTCACTGGCAGGCTCAATGTGCTGCTGCTTCTCCTCCCCAGCTCTTATGCAGCTGAGAACAAAGGGAATGTGATCTCTTATAATAAAGGGGGAAAAAAATTGTATTTTTTTTTTTTTTTTACTATCTATACAAAATGTTTTTCCTTTCTTTTCTGTTTTAAACGGAATGGGATGTTTTTAGAAGGTGATCATTCCTTTAAGCCTGGACTTGAAGGGTTTATGATGACTATTATGCCATGTACACACGGTCGGAATTTCCAACAACAAATGTTCAATGTGAGCTTGTTGTTGAAAATTCCGGCCGTGTGTGTACGCTCTATCGGACATTTGCTGTCGGAATTTCCGACAAAAATTTAAGAGCTGGTTCTCAAATTTTCCGACAACAAAAGTGGAAATTCCAAACGCGTGTACACAATTCCGACGCACAAAATTTCTTGACTCGTCGTACGTGTTGTACCTCACCGCGTTCTTGACGTTCGCAATTGCCGACAACATTTGTGTGACCGTGTGTATGCAAGACAAGTTTGAGCCAACATCTGTCGGAAAAAAATCCACGGTTTTGTTGTCAGACTGTGCGATTGTGTGTACACGGCATAAAAGTCAGTGTCATGGATATGCAGCAATGTCTGGCAGCTTACCTTGCTCTCCATATGTTCACCTTAGAGGCCAGGCCCTCCCACCTGGCTGCCTTTATCATCTCTCCTTCCTGTATAGCTCCACCCCAGGAACTCTACATTAACCAGCGCACTGCAGGTCTGCCTTGCTGATCAACGTTGTTTGTTAAGCATTGTGTTTGGGTTCCTGCTTGCCGCGTGCTATGTTTATCTTTGTGTACTGATCTTGGTTTGTCCCCGACTACTCTTGTTTGCCTGTAACCCCGACCCTTGTTTATCCTTGTCTGCTTGTCGCCACGACCTTGGCTTAGCCCTTCACTATCTCTTGTGTGGCTGCTTCCCCCCTCTCCCTATGAAGTGTGACCTAGGGGACCCTGGGGGTCGCGGCCTGTATTCAGTTGCAGCTAAGGCCATCCTCACCACTAGAGGCTCTGGTGAATACCAGCTGGATCTTGGGCTCAAGCTTCCTGTGGGATCCCTGTTTGAGCTCCAGTGGATCTGTCCTCCATATACACTCTGTGATCCGTCTGCAGCAGTCTGCCTTAGGGTTCACTACCTTGTTGTGCACTCCTGTCTCCAACTGGGTGCATCTGTCATCTGGCCACAGGTGACCTGACAGTCAGACTGGGATATGTATTGTGTTCTGGTTCTGGTAATGAGGTTTATGAGGAATAAATCAAAGGGTCACCTGTCTTCCATGCTTTGTTGTGCTGTAGGTTGATTTGGGTAAGAGGTTCTGCTGTGTCTTATCAATGGACTGATAAGGATGTTTGGAATGCAGAAGATGTCTTCCCGGGATTATGGAAAGCAGATCACTGTTATATGTCTCCTATTCTACATCAAACATTTCCCAGCACACTTACCAGCCAGCCTGCAAAAACACAAAACAAATTGTCCTGTCCTTCCATAAAAGCACAGGGACACAATGGACACCCAGCAAGAGCAAAATGACAGCTGAAGGCATCCAATGTGTCCCCCGCCAAATTCTGCCTACAAGCTGTGCAGATAAGCGACAACCGCCCCAATCTATAACCAGCCTTTGCAGTAAGGTGCACATGGAAAGGATATACATGTCACCTCTAAATTCTAAGCAACATGGCTGCTCTGGTTCTTCTCACAGTTTTTAGGGGGGGCCAGTTCACGATATCATCACAACAAGCATTTCTCCAGACGTTCCAAAATCTGACTGTATATTAACACAGTGATTTCCTATGATCATCAGCTCCATCTAGTGCCCATAATAAAGTATTTTTTCCTTAAATATCTCCATTAGTAAAAATGAAAAATACTACATTATGGATGTAAGATGGAACGGATGATCATAGAAAATCACTGTATGAAATAAATACCTCAGAGATAGGCAAATGCTGGTAAACTTGTTGAAATACCTTTATTTAAAAATAGACCTCCTAAGGTCTATGTGAAAACTTAAAAGACAAAATGTGCTCAGCCAAGGAAAAAGTAATGACTCCATTTTTATTCTTCTACCGCTATCGATGGCCAATAAGGTACAACACTTCATCCATGTCTTTGGTGATCTCTGATCCCCTTATGAACTGTTTCTTACATGATGAATATCAGCCATGGAGTATATCTGAGGTGTATATCAGGGTGTGCTTCTTCCCCACATGAGAGCTGTGATGTCCAGCAACATTCATATAGAAGACATTTCCCGCACTCAAGGCATTAATACACCTCGAGGGTTGTGTGGGATCCCTGATGTACAGGAAGGCAGGACTTCAGTGAGGAGCAGTTCCCTCACTCAGGACAGGAATACGCTTCTTCCCCATGTGAGATTTCTGATGTTTGTAAAGATCAGACTTCCGTGAAAAACATTTTCCACACTCAGGACAGGAATACGGCTTTTCCCCCGTGTGAGATCGATGATGTTTGTAAAGATTGGACTTGTCTGAAAAACATTTCTCGCACTCAGGACAGGAATATGGCTTCTCCCCTGTGTGCAATCTCTTATGTATGGAAAGATGGGACTTCTGTGAAAAACATTTCCCACAGACAGGACAGGAATACGGCTTCTCTCCTGTGTGAGTTCTTTTATGCATATCAAGATTGCATTTAGAACGGAAATACTTCCCGCACTCAGTACAGGAAAGCCTCTTCTCTGTTGGAAGGACGGCACCGTCCCTCACAGTCTGAATTTGCTTAAGATAAGAGGAATACAATGGTCCCTTTACAGTGCGTGGTGCCCGATGGACATTTGAGGTAGCCGGGTTTTCTCCTGGACTATACTGTGTGATGTCCTCATGTTCTTTTTTACAGTCTGGAGACAAAGTGAGACAATCCTCTGAGGTTTTCCTCATCTCCCGTCCATCTACTAAAAAAAGAAATAAAAAGATTATTACTAGACGTGAGCAGATTGGTTTCCCTAAACCAGGACTCCGCCCACAACAGGCAGCTTTGTCTCTGAGAATCTTACAATTCCACCCTCAAGGTAACTAGTAAATAAGTCCTTTGATCTCCTACCAGTTCATTTCTTTATTCATGGACCTTAGTCAGAGAGTGAGGAAACAACGAGAACTGTCTGTTATAGGAGTGACAGTGATGAGGGGATTATAGGATGATTGTCCCCTCCCCCTCTATCACTCATTGCCATCTTCCCAACACAAGAAGTACTTCACTTCCTTATTTAGTCCATGATTTATGGAAATGAATAACAGCTGAGCTGAGCCCCACCAGAGGTCAGAGAGTGAGGATGGGGGAGAACAACCAAGATGAAGACTGGACTGATCCTGAAGACCACCATCATTGGGTTATTGACTCCTCCCTCATTATCACTTTCTGTTTAAGGTTCCAAGGTCTGAGGATGTTATCACATTATTATCAACATGTAAAAGTCTGTGCTCCAATCAAATCATCAGATATAAAATGTATAGTTGATAGGCTTTAATTCTTTTGCTCCCTTTTTTCCTATGTAATGCACAACTTAAATATATATTATACAAAGTTAGGACTTTACAGTATCAGCATGATGTAATGAACCACATAGAGTATATAGTGCAGGGGTCAGGAGTATGTAATGTAGAGTATACAGCGTAATGGTCAGGACTCATAATATTGATCAGTGGAAGCTTAAATGTTTACATGAGACAAGTTGCAGAGATCCCACACCGCTGCCTCCCATCTCCTGAGACTGCACTCAGTGACTTGGATCTGAGACTATACAGACATATCCCTCCACCCGGCACAGCCAGCAGACAATAGAGCAAGTAACCCTGAGAGAATTGTTCTGTCAGAAAACTTGCTCGGGCTTGGGGCAGAAGACCCAAAGGATATGCCTATGTAGAGCAACATCTATGGGGGAAAAAAATCATAATTTTTCTGCCAGCTGAACCCCAGAATCTCTATAAGTCTAGTCCAATCTAGATACATAAATTGTGTCTGCAGCACAGAGAGGGAAGATTATCTGAGTGAAATACAGGAATACAGGACGGGGAACACAGCTTGAGAAAGTGACCAGGGGATTACAGGCTGATATCACCCAGTCCTTTGCCTACTCTTCGAGTTTGAGTTGAACGTGTCGGCCTTGTGTAGTGTGTAGAGAGATAGAGCGAGAGTGTCATTTAATTTCAGTTAGCTAGATTGAGCAGACAGTTGATTTAGTTAGATCCAGTATAATGTGTGTATATATATATATATATATATATATATATATATATATATATATATATATATATATATATATACATATACACACACACACACACACACACACTGTATAGCTAGATCTCACTGCAGAGTGTTCCTGTTATTCTCTTCCTAATAATACTACAGGCAGGCAGTTTATTCAGGTAGCTGCAGTATATTAAGTCAGTGTACTGTATCCTGGCTGGGCACAGTGTGCAGCTAAAACTCCCCGCCGAGCGTTCCGGTTATTCTCTTATTAATAATACTACAGGCAGGCAGTTGATTTAACTAGCTGAAGTATATTAAGTGAGTGTACTGATACTGGGCACAATGTGCAGCTAAAACTCACTGCAGAGCGTCCCTGTTGATCTCTTCCTATAATACTACAGGCAGGCAGTTGATTTAGCTAGCTGCAGTATATTAAGACAGTGTACTGTATGCTGAGCACAGTGTGCAGCTATACCTCACTGCAGACAATTTCTGTTGTTCTCTTCCTATTATACTACAGGCAGGCAGTTGATTCAGTTAGCTGCAGTATAATCAGTATATATATATACCACATCCCAGCTTTGTGCAGCTACATCTCACTGCAGGCCATTCCTTGTGTACCTATTCCAATACATCAAGTACAGTATGTCTGGAAGGCCAACAAAGAGAGGCAGACACTCACAGGCCAATAAAAGAGGGCAAGCAGGCTCTGTGTCTAGAGGCAACAGTGCTGGTCATGAACACGGTGCATCCTCATTAGCACGTGGCCGTGGGGTACGCTTGTCCTTTTTTTTTTGGCAGCTGGCTGTGTTAAGCCACAACATGCAGAAGAGGTGGTAGAGTGGATGACCAAGCCGTCCTCATCCTCTGTCACGAAAGCTAACTTGGCTACCAATGCAGGTGCCAAAAGCAGTCTATTCCATCGGCTCAAGGTCATCATTAGTTACTCCTTCCCTAGCCCCACCATCATGCACAGGGGAGTCCCCCGAACTGTTCGACCACAGTGTTGGGTACATGCTGCAAGAGGATGCGCAGCATTTTGAAGGCTCCGATGATGATACCCAGCTTGAGGAAGGCAGTAACATGAACCCAGAGAGAGGGGGTGCCCAAGAGGGACAACAAACTGGCAGTCATGTTCCCCCAGCTGCAGCATACTGCCAGGTTTGCTCCAGCGACAAGGAGGGAGCGGACGATGAGGTCACATCTCCAACGAGGCAGGATGCCCTCCAGGTGCCAGCTTAAGGGCAGCCAACCTACTGCGTCACACCGCAGAGTTCTTTGGTGTGGGACTTTTTTGATAGCAGATGGCACCGTTGCCATTTGCAACGTATGTCTGAAGTGTATCAAGCGTGGCCAAAACACCAGCCACTTGAGCACCGCATGCTTGACCAGACATGTGTCAAAGTTCCATGCAGTCTGTTGGCAAGCGTACTTAAAAGACCCACACCAAAGAAAAAGCTGGGATCTCCAACCCCACCATACCTTCAGTCCTCTCAGAAACCTGCACTGAGAAGAATGAAGGTGTAGAATTAGGTGTGCCACTGCCAAGTACTTGCTGGCAGGCAAATTTCCCTGCCCCAGTTGCTACACCGGTGAAAGAAATTCGCTCCCAGCCATCCACATGCCCAACAGTTGAATGTTATCTTGGCTAAATTGCTAGCACTTCAACATTTATCAGTTGGTAGACTCTGACCCCTTTCGTGAATTTGTGGAATGTGCGGTACCTCAGTGGCAGGTTCCCAAACTTTTTTCACGGAAGGCGATTCCGGCTCTCTACCAGCATGTGGAAGGCATTGTCTTGGCCTCGCTGGACAGGGCGGTCAGCAGTAAGGTGCATATTACTGCTGACTCATGGTCCAGCAGTCATGGACCATACCTATCTTTCACGGCACACTGGGTGACTCTGCTGGCAGCTGGGAAGGATGCAGGACAGGGTGCAGTAGTGTTGGAGGTTGTTCCGCCTCCAAAATGCTACTGGTGGTGATTCTGCCACACCTCTTCTTTTTCCTCCATGGCCTCTTCCTCTGCCGATTTGTCATCGGAACCAGCGTTGCTCCGTAGGCGTTCAAGGGGCTATGCAAGCATGCAGGCAAAGAGATGCCACACGGTGCTTGAGCTGGTGTGCTTGGGGGACAGGAGCTACACCGGGCAGAGATTCTTTCAGCTCTGCAGGGGCAGGCTCAGAGGTGGTTGACGCCACGCCAGCTTCAGCCAGGAATGGTGGTTTGCTACAATGGCACCAACCTCCTCTCTGCCCTCCTGCTTGGCTCATGTCCTTAACTTGGTGGTGCAGCGGTTCTTGGGCAGGTACCCGGGTTTACAGGATCTCCTGAGGCAGGCCAGGAAATTCTGTGTGCATTTCCGCCAGTCATATAATGACAGTGCTCGGCTGGCTGACCTCCAAAAGAAATTTAACCTGCCCAAGAACTGCCTAATCTGTGACAGCCAGATGGAACTCAACGTTGGCCATGCTGCAATGGCTGCAAACGCAGCAGAGGGCCATCAATGAGTACCTGTGCAACTATGGCACCAGAACAGTGTCAGGGGAGCTTGTTTTTTTTTCACCACACCAGTGGGTTATGATCAGGGATGCATGCACTATTCCTGTAACCATTTGAGGAGGCCACAAGGATGGTGAGCAGTGACAGTGCATGCATCAGTGATACTGTCCCTCTTATCCATGTTGGAGCACACGCTGCGTGGAATAATGGACAGGGCACTTGAGGGAGAAAGAGGAAGTCTTCCTTACCTCTCAAGGCCCCCTTTATCCAGACAGTGTTCATGCAGGCCCTCTGATCAGACAAAAAGAGGACAAGGAGGAGGAGGATTGTGTCAGCATGGAGGTGGAGCCTAGCACTCAGCATCAGTCTTCAAGGGATCATTTACAGTCCTCAGAAACCCATGGACTTGTACGTGGCTGAGAGGAGGTGGCTGCAGATCATGTCATCCTTAGTGACCCAGAGGACTCCAGACCGAATGCCTCAGCAAACCTATGCTGCATGGCCTCACTGATCCTGCAAAGCCTGCAAAAGTATCCCCGGATTTGTGATATCAAGGAGAGGGATCATTACTGGCTGGCAACCCTCCTTGACCCACGTTACAAGAGTAAGGTTGCGGACCTTATCCAGCCATCGCAGAGGATGAAACACATTTGGGTGGCCTTACAGAAAGGTTTGTGAAACGTGTTTCCAGACCCTGGGAGGTTACAAATTCCTGGTCCTGGACAACTTGATGCTGAAGGTCAGTCACAGAAAGAGCAGTGGAGAAGGTGGCCATCTGAGTGATGCGTTCAGACAATTTTTTAGTCCGCAGCCGCAAGATATGATCGGTTCCAGCAACCGTCGCCAGTGTTTGATTCACATGGTGCAGGAATACCTAGGGACAAGATCAGACTAGGACACCTTTCCCACCAAAAATCCTCTGACTTACTGGGTCTTGAGGATAGATCACTGGCCAGAGCTTGCACAGTATGCAATTTAGCTATTTTTTTGAATGCAAGGTCCCTTCAAGACTGCCTATGCTGATGCTGAGTGACTATCCTCTTCCTCCTAAATGTTCATGTTGATAGCTTGTAAGAACATTAGTGGTTCTGGGCACCGCCACCAGTGGCTAAGGCGCAATTTTTCTGCCCTTCTTTAACGGGTGCGTTTAATTACAATTGTTGCTGCAATTCTTTGCAGCAGGGCTCATTCCTGCGCTCTAACTAGAGTATCTGTGAGGGGTTGCAGTGTTGATTTAACAGGGACATGTAATTACAATTCTCGATCTAATATTTCACAGCAGGGCCCATTCCTGCGCCCACCAAGAGTAACTGTAAGGGCTTACAGTGTTGTGGCAACACCAACACCTAAGGCCCAATTTTCTGCAGAGTATATAGGGCAAGACCCTACTTTCAAACATCCGACTTACAAACGGAGGGAGACAACAGGAAGTCAGAGGAAATCTACCCCCAGGAAGGGAAATTCTCTCCTGTAAGAGTTAATATGGGAAAAATGTGTCTCCTCTCCACTGATGCTTTATCACCAATACTTGCTACCCTAAAAACCCCAAATTTTCAAAATCCAATTTTCATTGGGACAGAAAGTGAGGTGAAATCCTCTTAACCGAATGCACACAGACAGCAAAACAAATGTTACAGGGGTGATAACCCTTCCCTATTTTTTCCAAAAAGCTTAAAATAGATTTTTTTTGGCTGGAGCTACACTTAAAAAATTTACTTGTTCCAAATTACAAACAGATTCTACTTAAGAACAAATCTACAGTCCCTGTCTTATTTGTACCGCCTGTATACTGCTGTTCAGAGTATATAGTGCCTGGGGGCCCCACGCCTTTCCTTTTTTTTATTTGAGTGCAGGGTTCCCCTTAATATCCATACAAGACCTAAAAGGGTCTGGTAATAGGCTGGGCGGGGGGGTACCCATGCTGTTTTTCTCAATGATTTTCATCCATATTGCCGGGACCAGACATTACATTAAAGCCGCAAGCAGTTTTAAATGACTTTTATTCCTATCGAAATGTCATTTTGTTCAGGGACAGTTCTAAACACAAAAAAAAACATGTGCCACTTTACAGTCATACTATAAACACCCCCAGGCACAATATTTAAAGGAATATTTCACTTTTATTTTTTCACTTTAAGCATCATTAAAATCACTGCTCCCGGAAAAACTTTAGTTTTTAAAACTTTTTTCGCATTGATACATGTCCCCTGGGGCATGACCCGGATCCCCAAACCCTTTTTAGGACAATAACTTATAGGCTTAAAAAAATTAGCACTTTTGATTTCTCACGTTAGAGTCCCATAGACTTTAACGGTATTCGAAAGTTTACCCAAACCTTCAGTCCGTTCGCAAGTTCTGGATGCGAACCCGGGAGTGTTGGGCTCATCCCTAGTGAGAAGTATGGGTGGAGGAATGTATTTAATGTTAATGACCCACCTGTTCTGATCTCTGTAGGAGTGTCCTCCTCTATAAATGTCCTCGTTATTCCAGCCTCCTCCATAGACTGCTGATCATCCCTCACATACCTCTCTTCTTCTTTAACTTTTATATCTATCAGATCTTCACCCTAAACCAATAAATTGAGAGAAAATATCATCTTTAAAATATATCACTTAAAAAATCCACACATCATCTCTACGAGTCCATGTTTTAGATGCTCTCTCACACCAACCTTGTAATGGTGAGGGATGGTGTGACCTTCCTGTGTGGAATCCCGGGAATACAGAGGACGGGGACATCTCTTTGGTGGCTTCCTGGTATTAAGTGGCTCCATCATATGCTTGTGGCCTGAAAATTCTTCCATAACTCCATACTCCTCATCCTCCTCTTTATACTCTTCTTTAACAACAATTGTATAATCCTCAAGGTTTCCACCCTAAATATTAAAACATTCATTGTAACAAAAATGCCGTGTATAAATCATAATTATAAATAATTGTTCCTCATCTACCTGATGATGGTGAGGGATGGTGTGACCTTCCTGTGTGGAATCCCGGGAATACAGAGGATGGGGACATCTCTCTGGTGGGTTCCCATTACTGGATCCATCTGTAGGAAACACACACACTGACTGAATACATTGTTTCTATGTGTTTATCAGATGATGGGGGATCTAGGTGGAGCCTCCGTACTGCTCTCTTCTTTACAATAAAGTCTCCTCTTACCTGGTGATGTGAGGGGCGGCTGATCCTCCATCATGACATCCTGACACCTTATAGGAACCTGACACACACAATGATACAGTCACCATCCAGACACATCCCTTGTCTGTTACTGGATAATGTCCCAGAATTCCCGGCACCGCTCACCTCTCCTGTCAGCAGCTCCATCATCTTCTTGGTGACTTCTAGAATCTTCTCCATGTTGTGTCTCTCAGGTTTTAGGGAGTCACATGGAGGCACTGTGATGGTCATATGATCACCTGACTTCACAAGAGGAAATCTCTGCATTGGAAAACCAATAGGAACATCATGTTAGAATCCCAGAATCCTCCTCACCTCCCAGGTCAGGTCTGTGTTTTATTAATAGAGATAAGAATGATGTCATGTGACCCCCAGAATCCTCCTCACCTCTCCGGTCAGCAGGTAGATGATCTCCAGGGTGAAGTTTAGTATCTTCTCAGTCATGCGACTCCGGTCCTCCTCCATCCTCATTCGTGCCGTCATTTGATCTATACAGGTCTCCTTGTAGACGGATATCTTTGGGAAATGAAAGTAAGAATTATTTGGATGGTATTGGTCACACAATAATAGGATGTGCATGTGAGGGGGTAATAGGAGGGTTGCTGTATATTTTAGAACTACTGCTCCCCATGGGAACACATATAGTCTGGACTGTTTAGTTTGTGTTACATCTTGAAGGACCCGGGATCCTTTTGGCCTGCCGGATCGGATATTCCCTTTTCTTTGTTGGGTTTGTTTCCTTTCTGAACTGGTTTGCTGTTAAAACAAAACTTCTCTAAGAACTATTACTAACCAACGAGTGAAGGAATGTCCTTCTTCATTTTACTTGATATTCCATAACAAATCACGTGACCAGTGAGACAATAAGATGGATAGAGTTGCTGCAAGGACTGAAAAACAGGTAAAGTGGGGTGGGAGGGTCATCATAGACCCAGAGACCCCTCATGTCCCTCAGAGTCCTCTATTTCCTCAGAGCCCTGTAGCCTAAATACCCCCTCAAGCGTCCTTCAGCTTCATTATCCTTTCAGATGCCCCTAAAGTCTATCAGCTTTACTAAACCATCACAGCCCCTCAGTTCCTCTACTTCCTTTGGAATCCTCAGTATTTTCCTCCCTCTGACACCAATGATGAAACATATTCTTCATGGCAGGCTGGGAAGTGTTTTCTTCCTCCTGACCAGCAATGTAAGGGGCTCTATGCTCCATACTTCTGTCCCCTGCACTCCATCATTGTGTTGGCTGCATAGTGTAATGATTGTCCATTGGCTGCCTGTTTAGTGTAATAATTGCCCTTTGTAGACCATGTATGGTCAGGATGGTCATTGTCTTGTCTATTTATTGTCAGTGCTGTTTGTTTAGAGGAACATATTATTAGAATTTATCGCCACAATGAAGAGAATGTTCCCGCCCCCGTACGTGGGGAAATGTTCTGACCCTGAAGAGATGAATCTAGGTTTACTTTTAACACTATATATGTGTGTGTCATCATTAGGGATGAGCCGAACACCCCCGTATTCGGTTCGCACCAGAACCTTCGAATGGACTGACCGTTCGCGCGAACATTTAGAACCCCATTGACGTCAATGGGACTCAAGCGTTCGTATTCAAAAGTGCTAAATTTAATGCCCCATGTGCAAGTTATTGTCGGTAAACGTCTTTGAGAACCCGGGTCTTGCCCCAGGGAACATGTATCAATGGAAAAAAAAGTTTTAAAAACGGTCGTTTTTTTCTGGAGCAGCGATTTTAATGATGCTTAAAGTGAAAAAAAAATTCCTTTAAATATCGTACCTGCTGGGTGTCTATAGTAGTGGCACGTGTTTAGAACTGTCCCTGCACAAAATGAGATTACTATAAGAAAAAGGTAATTTAAAACTGCTTGTGGCTTTAATTTAATGTCTGGTCCCTGCAATATGGATAAAAATCACTGATAAAAATAGCATGGGTTTCCCCGCCCCCCTCCCCATGGTCATTACAAGCCCCTTTGGCTCTATATACTTTGAACAGCAGTATACAGGTGGTGAAAACAAGACAGAGCCTGTAGGTTTGTTGTTAAGTATAACAATGTAGGAGTCGTTTGTAAGTTGGATGTTTTAAAGTAGGGGCCTGCCGTATATACGCTGCAGAAATTTGTGCCCTAGGTGTTGGTGTTGTGACAACACTGCAACCCCTCACAGTTAGTCTTGGTGGCCGCTGGAACGCCCTGCTGTGAAATATTAGATCAAGAATTGTAATTACACGCCGCTGTTGAACAGGGGCAGAAAAATTGGGCCTTAGGCACTGGTGCTGGCGCCTCAACACTGCAACCCCCACAGATACTCTAGTTGTAGTGCAGCAAAGAGCCTGCTGCAAACTATTGCATCAAAAATTGTAAATTACACACCCCTGTTAAACAGGGGCAGAAAACCTTAGTTAGACTTACCGGTAAAGGTATTTCTATGAGTCTTTCAGGACAGCACTTGGAGAGAGCGCAGCTCCACCCATTTCCCAGGAAACACTGCAGTCTTTGCTTTAACTTTCGCCCACCTCCACCATGGCCTCAGTTGTACACGAGCACCTCCGGCCATACTGAAATGAGATAAGCAGAACATAGCAACCAAACATGTTAGTACAACACATATATATACAAGAAGATAGAAGGGTGGGTTATCGGTGCTGTCCTGAAAGACTCATAGAAATACCGTTACCAGTAAGTCTAACTAAGGTTTTCTCACCTCGTCTTTCAGGACAGCACTTGGAGATGATAACCGAGTACTTACTCTAGGGTGGGACCACCGCTTGCAGGACCTTCCTGCCAAAAGACTGCTCTGCCGCTGAGAGCAGCTCCATCCTGTAGTGGCGAGTAAAAGTGGAAAAACTCGTCCACGTAGCTGCCTTGCAGATAAGCTCTGGCGAAGCTCCAGCCCGTTCTGCCCAGGAAGTTGCCACTGCCCTTGTAGAATGGGCCACCACCCCTGGGGGAGGTTCTATATCCCTAGCTTTATAGGCCTCGTGGATAGGCATACGGAGCCATCTGGCTAGTGTACTTTTGGAAGCACCGTACCCCTTACGTGCACCCGAGAACAACACAAACAGAGAATTGGACCTCCTAAATTCCCTGGTGACTTCCAGGTAGTGCATAATGCACCTTCTGATATCTAAGGTATGAAACTCTTCTTCCCTTGAACCAGAAGGAGCCGGACAAAAGGTAGGTAACACTATTTCTTGTGTCCTATGGAAGGCCGACACCACCTTAGGAAGGAACCCAGGATCTGTCCTCAACACGACCCTATCTGGGAAGATGGTCAAGAAGGGTTCCACAATGGAAAGAGCCTGCAGCTCACTAATTCTCCTAGCCGAGGTGACGGCTACTAAAAGGACCGACTTCAGGGTCCAAAATTTTTGAAGATGCTTCTAACAGCGGTTCGAAAGGTCTTTTTGTCAGACCCCCCAAAACCACAGATAAGTCCCACTTGGGAAAAAAATTAAAAGTGGAAGGCCTAGCCCTGGCCAATGCCTTAAAAAATCTGATGACATAAGGATCTAGGGAGAACCGTCTCTCTAGAAATACTGACAGCGCGGCAACCTGTGCTTTCAGGGTGCTGGCCGCCAGACCCTTGTACATCCCGTCCTGTAAAAACTCCAGGACCGAAAAATTATTCATGGGGGAATAATTTTTTGAACTGCACCAGGAATTAAAGACCCTCCAGGTCTTGAAATAAATCGCCCTGGTAACTTCCTTTCTGCTACTATCCACTAGACGTTTAGATAAACCCTTCCTACTTAAGATTAACTCTTCAGTAACCAGGCCGCCAGGTTGAGCCGATCCACGTTGGGATGGAGCAGAGGACCCTGGTACAACAAGTCCTTTCTGACTGGAAGTAGCTGGTGAGGTTCTATTGCCAGTTTCAGCAGGGTTGAAAACCAAGGCCTTTTGGGCCAGTATGGGGCTATCAGGATGAGAGTCGTCTTTTCTATCTGAAGTTTCCGCAGAACTAAGGGAACCATTTGTACTGGGGGGAAAGCATAGCACAAACGGAAGGGCCAATGCTGAACTAGCGCATCTTGACCTTCCGCTTGATCCAGTCTGTTGAGGGAAAAGAAAGCCGGAACCTTGGCGTTGGCCTGGGACACGAACAGGTCTATCTGAGGGGTTCCCCACCTGTCTACTATTTTCTGGAACACCTCTGAATTTAGACTCCACTCGGATTCTAGAACCCTCCTCCTGCTTAGGAAGTCTGCCAGGTGGTTCAAATTGCCCTTTAGGTGTACTGCAGACAGAGATGCCAAGTTTGTCTCTGCCCAGGAAAGAATGTGTAGGGCCAGGTTCAGGAGAACCCTGCTCCTCTTGCCCCCTTGCCTTGAGACGTAAGATACCGCTGTAGCATTGTCCGACAGTATCTGGACATGCTGACCCTGTACTGTCTCCTGGAAGGCCCACAGCCCCAGGCACACGGCTTTGAGTTCCCTCCAATTGGAGGATCTCTTGGACTCTTCCCTGGATCAGGACCCCTGGGCCAACTGGCCCCTGAGGTGAGCACCCCACCCCCAGGAGCTGGCATCCGTAGTTAGGACCATTGTAGCAGGGAAGGACCACACTAGACCCTGACTCAAATTTGCGTGAGCCCTCCACCACCAAAGTTTCCTTTTTACTGAAGCTGGGACCCTGATCTCCTTTTCTAGGGGTTCTCCATGAGTCCAATTCTGTAGAATCGCCTGCTGGAGACTCCTTGAATGCAGGCGGGCCCACTGAACTGCAGGAATGGAGGATGTGAGTAGTCCCAGTGTGGACATAGCTGTACGAACTGATACTGACAGATTCGTCTGCACTGCCTTCACTGCTGCTTGGACCTTGAATATTTTCTCCTCTGGTAGAAATAACTTCTCCTGGATGGAGTCTATGGTGTACCCCAAAAAGACTATGACCTGAGAGGGGACTAGATTTGACTTCTCTCTGTTCATAATCCAACCTAGGCCTTCCAAATGGGCCTGAGTCCTCCACAGGTCTTTGAGAAGCTGATCTTCCGTCTTGGCGAACAACAGGAGGTCGTCCTAGTATGGAATTACCGAAACTCCTTCCAGCCTGAGAGGTGCCAAGGACTCTGCCACCACCTTCAAAAAGATCCTCGGAGAGGAGGAGAGGCCGAACGGCAGGCCCTGAACTGAAAGTGTCTGACCTCGCTTCCTGTCCTGATCGCTAGACGCAGGAAACGCTGAGAAGAGGCTCTTATCGGGACGTGAAGATAAGCATCCCTTAGGTCTATCGAGGCCAGAAAGCAACCCGCTGGAAGAAGCCTTCTGACCGAGTAGATGGTATCCATCCGGAACCTCTTGTACTTGATTGACCGATTCAGGAATTTTAAGTTCAAAATCAAACGAAATTTTCCTGATGGCTTTTTTACTAGAAACACATGGAAGTAGCACCCCGTCCCCTGCTCTTGTTGGGGTACTGGGGTGATCACCCTCTGCTGGAGGAATTCCTCTAACAGCGACAACATTGCCCTGGATTTCTCCTGATCCCTGGGCAGCTGAGTCGCGTAGAAACGCGACGGTGGTTTCTCTGAGAACTCCAGCGCGTAGCCCTCTGAAATAACCTTCAGGATGTACGCACTGGAAGTCGTCTCTGCCCACTGTGGAAGGAATGACTGAAGTCGTCCTCCCACAGCCGGGCGACCGTCACTGGGGTTTAGCGGGCTGGCTAGGGGAGCGAAACACCCCGGGTCTCCCTCTAACCCTCTGAGGCCGCCAGGACCTTCCACCCTGACCTTTTTGCGTCTCTTTAGGATCTTGGGGCTGGAAAAAAGGACGAAAATTTTTCCTGATCCGCGGTACTACCTTCTTTAAGGGAAAGGCTTTTTTCCTATCCGCCGTCCTATCCAGAACAGTGTCCAGACCGGCGCCAAATACTAGATCTCCATCGAAGGGCAGGCCACATAACTTAGCCTTCGAAGCCGTGTCCCCAGTCCAGGTTTTGACCCAGAGAGCCCTCTTGGCCGAATTCACTAGGGCCGAGGAACGGGCTGATATTCTCACTGACTCGGCTGAGGCATCCGCCATGTAGCCTACTGCCTTCAGAAGAACCGGGAAGGACTCTAGCAACTCTCTGCGTGAGGTCCCGGACTCAATGTGACCCTTCAGCTGTTCCAACCAATGCTCAAGGTTCCTGGCCACTACTGTGGATGCCATAGCCGGTTTGAGGTTGGCCAAAGAGGCATCCCAAGCCTTTTTTTAAAGCGCCTCTGCTCTTTTATCCAGGGGATCCTTTAAGGTGCCCGTACCCTCAAAGGCCAAGTCCGTATTTCGGGATACCTTTGAAAATGCAGCATCCAGCTTAGGTTTCTTATTCCATACCTGTGCTGGATCCTCATCAAAAGGAAATCTCCTCTTAAGTGACCGGGAAAAGAAAGGAGCCCTCTCTGGGTCTTTCCACTCCCTTTTAACCGCATCTGACAATACTCTATGTACTGGAAAGGATCGATGCTTCGCTTCGTCTAAACCCTGGTACATCTTGTCATGCAGAGATAAATGCGTCTTATCCACCTTAATGTTTAAGGTGGAATGAATAGTTTTCAGCAAGTCGTCCACCTCCTCTAAGGACAACTTGTAACGTGAAGAAGAAGATTCTCCTGTATCTTCTTCTTCTGCCTCTGACCCTGAGACTAGGCTGCTAGGTTCTTCCTCCTCAGACTCACTCCCTGCCCCTCTATAATCCAAGGGTGCACTGGTGGAGGCCTTAGCTGTTGACCCTGATGCCGCCCCTCTGTCCAAGTAGGAGCGGAACGACTGAAAGGTCTCTTCTAGCTCCTTCCGAAAGGAAGAGAGCATCTCCTTGGGTTGTTCGAAGGCTGAACTAGTAGAGGCTTCCCCTTTGACTATGTCCGCGATGCATGCCTTGCATAACGGCTTAGTCCAAGACCCTTTAAGGGTTGTCTTGCAAGTAGCACACCGTTTCTTAGGAGGGGGCACTGTAATTTTTAGCTTTTCTTTAGCTTTCTGAAAAACACAAAAGACAACAACCCCATGTTTAACTTTTTGTGTCTCAGACCCAAACCACCACAAAACAGCCAGTGAACAAAAACACACCAGATCCCATCACCGCTGTACCAAAACAGACAACACTCTCCCAGGGACGTGACTAGGGTGAGTGAGGCAGGCTCCTCTCCCCAAAAGGGGCAGCAGGAGGGACATAACAAGGAACCAGGTAGACTTAAACCGCTGTTTTCCTACCTGGGCCGGGCTGGTGCATGTGGCTCCTGCTCCCGCCACCTCTGCTGCATCTTCTAGCTCCATTCTCCCAGAACGCAGCGATCGTTTGTGCGCCTTCCTTTTGAATTTCCCGGTTAACCCCTCCGCTGTGGGGACCGGAAATTGCACCGCCGAGGCTGCCTCTCCCTTCTGCGTTCCAGCGGCCGGAACCGGAAGCCGCCACGCACCGCCGGAAGTCCCGCCTCCCGCCCTCCGTACCTGGACATCGCAGCCCCAGGAGACCGGCACCTAACCGCCCCAAACAGCCTGCAATGCCCAGCCCACGGGAGCGGAACCTCCGGCAGCCTTTGCCCTCGCCGGGCTCGAGAAGAGGGGAGCACCGGAACATCCCCCATGCGTCAGGGGGGAGGTTGGGTCTGCCTCCCGAAAAAAAAACGATCGCAGTTATGCTCTTAACAATCCATCTCCCCCTGGAGAGAGTCCAGCATCCTCCTGGTTCCCTGCAGCGCTTCCACCATGGCCGGAGGAAACACTACAACTGAGGTAATTGTGGAGGTGGGCGGAAGTTAAAGCAAAGACTGCAGTGTTTCCTGAAAGACGAGGTGAGAAAAATTGGGCCCAGACCCGACAATGTTCTTACAAGCTATCAGCAAGATCATTGAGAAGGAGAAGGATATTCAGTCAGCATAACAGGATAGTCACTCAGCATCAGCAAAGGCAGTCTCCAAGAGATCTGACATTTCAAAAAAATATTCAGTTACATCAGCTACAGGTGCTTGGTAGCTGGTGGTGATCCAAGCCTGATTCATTTTTATGAAGGTCAGTCGATCGACGGAGTCGGGGGAGAGGCGCACCCTGTGAGCTCAATTGCGTACTGCGCAAGCTCTGGCCAGTGATCCATCCTCAAGACACAGTAAGCCAGAGGATTTTCGGTGGGAAAGGTGTCCAAGTCTGCTCTTGCCCCTAGGTATTCCCGCACCATGTAAAACAGACGCTGGCGATGTTTGCTGGAACCGGTCATACCTTGGGGCTGCGGACTAAAAAATTGTCTGAATGCATCAGTCAGACCGCCACCTTCTCCATCGCTCCTTCTGTGACTCACCGAAGCCTCAGCAACACGTTGTCCAGGACCAGGATTTGGTAACCCCCCAGTCTCTGGGAACGCGTTGCACAGACCTTTCTGCAAGGCCTAACGAAGATGTTTCATCTTCTGCTCCCTCTGCGACCGCAAGATAAGGTCCGAAACCTTACCCTTCTAACGTGGATCAAGGAGAGTTGCCAGCCAGTAATGATCCCTCTCCTTGATAGCACGAATACAAGGATCCTTACGCAGGCTTTGCAGGATCAGGGAGGCCATGTGGCGTAGGTTTGCTGAGGCATTCGGGGCACAGTCCTCTGGGTCACTGAGGACGACAGGATCCGCAGCCACCTCATCCCAGCCAAGTAAAAGTCCATGGGTTCCTTGGGACTGTAATTGATCCCTTGAAGACTGCTGTTAATGCTGAGTCAAAAGCTCCACCTCCATGCTGCTGATAAAATCCTCCTCCTCCTCGTCCTTTTCCTGTGTGCTAGGCGGGCAAGCAGGACCACTGTCTGGATAAAGGGGGCCTTGAGCGGTAAGGAAGTCCTCCTCTTCCTTATCTGTTCTGCCTCAAGGGCCCTGTCCATTATTCCATGTAGTGTGCGCTCCAACATGTGAATAAGAGGGACAGTCTCAGTGATGCATGCACTGTCACTGCTCACAATCCTTGTGGCCTCCTCAAATGGTGACAGGACAGTGCATGCATCCCTGATCAAGGCCCACGCTCCCCTGACCCAGTTTTGCTGCCATATTGGCACAGGTACTCATTGATTGCCCTCTGCTGCGTGTGCAGCCGCTGCAGCATGGCCAATGTAGAGTTCCATCTGGTGGGCATGTCACAGATTAGGCGTTTCTTGGGCAGGTTGTATTGCCTTTGGAGGTTTGTCAGCCGAGCAGTGGTATTATATGACCTCCGGAAATGCACACAGACATTCCTGGACTGCTTCAGGACATCCTGTAAGCCCGGGTACCTGCCCAAGAACCGCTGCACCACCAAATTCAGAACATGAGCAAAACAGGGCACATGGGTCAGTTGTCCCTGTCGCAGGGCAGAGAGGAGGTTGGTGCCACTGTCGCTAACCACCATTCCTGGAAAAAATGGGGGGAATCTCGCGCCAAAATAAATTGGGGGGGGGGGGGGGGGGAAATACCAGTGCAATTAATTATGAGCTGCTCCCTAGATAATACAGAGTGCTGGATTATACGTGTGAACAAGTGGAGTAAGGGGCGCTAACTAATGATATATTTAGCATATATTAGGTAACATTGATGTGAAAAATATATGTGAAAATCGTGCCACAACAATATAACAGCAAATTAATAACAAAACAGTGAATACAACAATGGTGCAATGGCGGTAGACAATGGATGTCTACCCAGAGTCCATAAATGAGATGTGCAATATTGTGCTGGAAAACAATAGTGATCTTTGGAGTGCTCCGTGTTAGATCTTCCAAATAATAAATTCTACCTTCACCAAAGTGCCACCACAAGTGGGAATTTATTATTTGGAAGATCTAACACGGAGCACTCCAAAGATCACTATTGTTTTCCAGCACAATATTGCACATCTCATTTATGGACAATGGGTAGACATCCATTGTCTACCGCCATTGCACCATTGTTGTATTCACTGTTTTGTTATTAATTTGCTGTTATATTGTTGTGGCACGATTTTCACATATATTTTTCACATCAATGTTACCTAATATATGCTAAATATATCATTAGTTAGTGCCCCTTACTCCACTTGTAACCACCATTCCTGGCTTAAGCTGGCGTGGCGTCAACCACCTCTGAGCCTGCCCCTGCAGAGCTGACAAAACCTCTGCCCAGTGTGGCTCCTGTCTCCCAAGCACACCAGCTCTAGCACCGCATGGCATCTCTTTGCCTGCATTCCTGCATAGCCCCTCGTACGCCTACGGAGAACAGCTGGTTCCGAGGACACATCAGCACAGGAAGAGGCCACAGAGGAAGAAGAAGAGGAGGGGGTTGGAGGAGAGAGGTGTGTCACAACCAGTAGTAGTGTTTTGGAGGCATGGTGGCGGAACAACCTCCAACACTACTGTACCTTGCCCTGCGTCCTTCCCAGCTGCCAGCAGAGTCACCGAATGTGCCGTGAAAGAGAGGCAACGTCCCTGTCCATGCCTGCTGGACCATGAGTAATATGCACCTTACCACTGACAGCCCTGTCCAGCGAGGCATGGACATTGCCTTCCACATGGCGCTAGAGAGCTGAAATCGCCTTCCGTGAGAAAAAGTGTTTGGGAACTTGCCACTGAGGTACCGCACATTTCACAAACTCACGGAAGGGGGCAGAATCTACCAACTGAAAAGGCAGCAGTTGAAGTGCCAGCAATTTCGCTAAGATAGCATTCAACCGCTGGGCATGTGGATGGCTTGGAGAGTACTTCTTTTGGCGCTGCAGCAGCTGGGGCAGCGAAATTTGTCTGGTACAATCTGCCATCAGTGTACCGATAGTAGATTGCCCGCATGTACTACTAGGTTGTGACACACCAAATTCTACACCTTCAGTCCTATCAGTGCAGGCTTCAGAGAGGACTGATGGTATAGTGGGGTTGGGGATCCCAGCTGATGAGGGGCAAGGGCAGGTCCGCTTTGTTCTTTGGTGTGGGTCTTTCAGGTATACTTGCCAACGAACTGCATGGCAGGTCAACATATGTCTAGTCAAGCATTTGGTGCCCAAGCGGTTGATGTTTTGGCCACGCGAGATACGCTTGAGACATATGTTGCAAATAGCAAAGGTGCGATCTGATGCACATGTCTCAAATAAGGCCCACACCAAAGAACTTTTGCATCGCCCTGCACAGGCGAAGCTCTGCAATGTAATGCAGTTGGTGTGCTGCCCTTAAGCTGTCCCCTGCCTCTTTGGAGATGTGCCTCCTCCTTCCTATCAGGCACCCACGTAGAGTCAGTGACCTCATCATCCCCTCCCTCCTCATCACTGTCAAAAACCTGGCAGTATGCTGCAACTGAGGGAAGATGACTGCCAGATTGCTGTCCTTCTTTGGCACCCCCTCTCTCTGGGCTCACATCAATGCCTTCCTTTATCTGTGTTCCATCTTTGGAGCCTTCAAAACGCTGCGCATCTTCATGCGGCATGTACCCAACACTGTGTTCAAACAGTTCGTGGGACTCCTCAGGAGGACATGGTGGGACTAGGGAAGGAGTAAGTGATGCCATTGAGCAGAGGGAAGAGGACGTCTTGGCAGCTACTTTGCTAGACAAAGTACCCTGAGCATGGGTGAGAGAGGATGAGGATGGCTTGGTCATCCACTCTACCAAGTCTTCGGCATGTTGCGGCTCAACACGGCCAGCTGCCGAAAACAAGGACGAGCGTGTCACATGGCCACTTGCTGATGTCCACGACCAGCACTGTTGCCTGTAGACGCAGAGCCTGCTTGCCCTCATGACTCTCTGCCTCTTCTTGTTGCCCTTCCGGACATTATAATGTCAAAGGCAGTACACACACCTCGTAGCTTTTGGTGCAAACTGCAGAGGACACGTACAGTACACAACAAGTAGCTTTATGTGCAAAGTAATGAGCACACTTGCACTATGCACCACTAAGTGGGTTTAGTTGCAAAGTAATGAGCACACTTGCACTATGCACCACCAAGTAGGTTTAGTTGCAAAGTAATGAGCACACTTGAACTATGCACCACCAAGTGGGTTTAGTTGCAAAGTAATGAGCACACTTGTACTATGCACCACCAAGTGGGTTTAGTTGCAAAGTAATGAGCACACTTGAACTATGCACCACCAAGTGGGTTTAGTTGCAAAGCAATGCGCAAACTTGCAGTATACAGCAAGTTGGTTTGGGTGCACTGAGCACATGGGCAATACAACACTGCAGCTAGCACAATCAACTGTCTGACAGATTAGGAATAACTAATCTAAGTAAACTATACAGTGTATAAATATATGTACAACTCCTGGGATGTATATATATCCTCTACACACTGTAAATTTATCTGACTAGCCCGCCTGCTCTATCTAGCTAGAAAAAAAAGACAATAGGCCAGATTCAGGTAGTGCCGCGTATCTTTGTGTGGGCGTAGTGTATACTTTTTATGCTACGCCTCCAAAACTTTTACAGGCAAGAGCTGTATTCACAAAGCACTTGCTCCGTAAGTTGCGGCGGCGTAGCGTAAATGTGCCGGCGTAAGTGCGCGTAATTCAAATTAGGCAGGTAGGGGGCGTGTTGTATTGAAATTATTCGTGACCCCACGTAAATGACGTACCAAACGAACTGCGCATGCGCCGGCCGTGGACGTATCCCAGTGCGCATGCTCAAAATCACTGATTTTGACGTGAACGTAATTTACGCCTAGCCCTATTCTGAATTAGCTTACGCAAACGACGTACAATTCGACGCTGTCCCGTCGTCCATACTTAACATTGCCTGTGCCTCATATAGCAGGGGTAACTTTACACCGGTTCGACACCTTACAGAAATGATGCAAATAGATACGCCAGCCGCAACTACGTTTGTGAATCGACGTATCTACCTAATTTACATATTCAACGCGTAAATCTACGGAAGCGCTACCTAGCGGCCAGCGTAAATATGCAACTAAGATACTACAGCTTAATAGACTTACGCCGCTCGTATCTTAGCTAAATCCCGGCGTATCTGATTAATTGAATCAGGCGCCGAAATACGACGGTGCACATTCGGACTTACGACGGCATATCTGGAGATACGCCGTCGTAAGTCTTTCTGAATCTGGCCCAATCTCTCTCTCTCTCTCTGTCTGATCTGGAACAAGCCCGGAACACACTACACGCGGCAGCCCTGCAGACTGCATGCTTGGCCAATCATCAGCACGCAATGCCGCAGTGAATTATGGGCCGTGGCGCGTCACTCGAATTTGGTGCAAACGACCCGTTTTGTTTGATTTTCGACGAACGGTCGAACAGCCGATGTTTGAGTCGAACATGGGCTCGATTCGAACACGAAGCTCATCCCTAATCATCATCTGCTGGAGATAAAAGACATCACAGTGACTATGGAGGAAGAGGACGGACATGACGGGGGTTACTGGGTGTAAATAGAAAATAAGATCTTATTACCTCCTCTGCTGCCACATCCAGCAATGTCTTCTCTCTACTTCCTCCCGACTTACCTCTCACCTGAAACTTCCTGTCTGTACCTGACATCACTTCCTGTCTGTATTACATAGACACTGCTAATCTGGGTAGAGGTGAGATCACCACCTTGTGGAGCTCAGAGGAACTGCAGCCCGAGAACCATCTTGTAGTGTGAATACGGCCTTGTGCTGTGTATGTATGTATGTGCCTGTCTGTATACACATAACACCCAACTTTTTGAGATGGGAATGAGGGAAATCTACTAGCAAAAGTATGTAGGCATAGGACATGCCCCCCACCACAAGCCCTGAATTAACCCCCAAAAAAAGTTTGGTTAAACCCACAAGGGCTTTGTTTACCACTATTATTCCTTTATATTGGCTTTTTAAATTTACAAATCCAGCTGGAAAACACGTTTTGAAAGACAATTGGGGAATTTTATATACAACTATATAGATCAGACCAAAATGAGGAGGGACAGGGGGACATTGCTCTAAATCAGGGACAGTCCTTTGGAATCAGGGACAGTTGGGAGCTATGTGTATACCAATCAGCCGTAAAAAATTCTGACAGGTGAAGTGAATAACATTGATTATCTCATTACAATGGCACCTGGAAGTGGGTGGGGTATATTAGCCAGTAAGTGAACTTGTTTTCCCTGAAGTTGATGTGTTGAAAATAAAAATAAAATGGGCATCACAGTTTGTTGTGTATGGGGCTGTGTAGCTGCAGACCGGTCAGGGTGTCCATGTTAACCCATTTCCATAGCCAAAACACCTACACCTACAATAGGCTTGTGAATCTCAGAACTGGAGCATGGAGCACTGGAAGAAGGAGGCCTGGTCTGATCAATCACATTGCTTGTGATTGGAGAAATCATAAATCCCGCCTCTTGAGTCCAATCACTGTGCTGTGATTAGTTTTAGCACAAGCTGATTTTTGGGAAGGGATGGTGTCCCTGAATGGTAGTTTGAAAATGTGGTCACCCTATGTGTCACTGGTGCATGCATTGTCACAGCTTACCATCCTTGTTGACAGTACAGTGTATTTATCCTTTATCAGCAGCCATTGGCATGGGCAAAAAAGCCAAACCGGCCTGAGCCTGTCATTGTGCCATACTCACACAGGTACTCGTTGACGGCCCTCTGCTGTAGGGATGAGCTCCAGCGTGTTTGCACAGTCCACACGCAGAGCCCGCCAGGAAGTCTGCACACACTGCGCTAATCACAGGCAGGGAGACATTTCCCGATCTCTGCAGCCAAGCATCGGGCAATGTCTCCCTGCCTGTGATTAGCGCAGTGCCGTGCACACTTCCTGGTGGGCTCTGCATGTGTGTAGCACTACCCCCGGAGGAGCTGCTGGTTTGTTTTTGGGTCTACGCTCTGTAATCAACCCCTTAAAGTGGCTCAAAACGCTACCTTGACACAACTGGTAAAATGGGAGTTGTGTACCCCAGTAACTTGTGGGGGTGCACAATATCCCATTACACTACAACAGATTATGCAAATTAAAGGTTACCTTGAATGGGAGGGATCCTGCAGTATGAAAGATAGGCTGCACACAGACTTCAAGATAACCAAAGTAATACTTTACTTGGAATGGAAACAAATGAACATGAGCAAAACAGTAACAAACTATCTGCAGAGCCCTACAGGATCAGTAACAATCATAACATTTAGGTGTAATCTGGACTACAATATCATACAGACCTGTGTAAGCACACAGCAAGGGGGACCCCTTCAACAAAACATACTCATTGAAACGCCCCCTTGCCAAGCCTCACCCAGCTCTCTGTCTCTCTACAATGCTATACAATGTAATAGAACCAATTACTCGATCAACGAGCAATAAGATGAATGTAGCGCTCACCCCCGCAGGAGCCGCTGGTTAGATTTGGGATGGCATGTTATCTCATGGCTCTGGTGATGTGTCTAGGGTGAATATGTTGGCACTGGCAATGAAGGAATGTCCGCAAAGTAGGAAGTCTCTTTATAAGTGCTCTTTATTACAAAAACATTTTATTATTATATATTATGTTATTATAAAAACAGTCAAACAGGTGATGGGAAGTATAGACAAAGGTTGAGGAAGAATAGCAGACTCAGGCTTTGGATATTGAAGCAATCCTGCTTCCGAAAGTAGTCAGTTTCTCTGCACCACTCCATCTTGGGTGGGTATAGCGTACCTGGACAGGCCTCTCTCACAGAACCTGGCAGAGTATCACTCAAATATGAGAAGGATGCCTCTGCCACAGGCTCTTCTGAATGACCGTCAGGAAAGCGCCTCTGCCACCGGCCTCCCCTGAGTGCAATACAGAGATTTTTTTTCCCGAGTAAAAGTTCTCTTGAGTCTTCCCTTAATGTCGCCAGGGTACTGACCGAAAGAGGAAATAGTCCCTCGGTGTACAGTACCTCGATCCCCGATGGATTGTCTAGGCCCTGTTGGATTGCCTGCCTCCGTGGCTCTCCTCAGACTGACTCCCCTTCGAACAGCACAACTCGCTTGGGATCTTCGATGGTGGAAACCCAGTGAGTCACTGGGTCCCTATTGTGTTCAAAGTGTTCCGGACCAGCTTGGCTCCGGAACCAGGAACTCCACGTAACGCCCAGGCCCCCGGCCAGGTAGGCCATAACACAGGGGGCGCGGTGATGTGGCCACCCTAAAGGTGGGTGCCACACTTCAGGAACCAAGAAACAAAGACGAAGACCCTACAAAATGATGTCTGTCCCATAAGTACCCTCTCCCAGCATGCCCAGTGAGGCCCAAGCCTCCCGATTGGCCGCTTAAAAAGAGAACTAGAACCTCAGCTTCCACTGCTGCCACCTGCCATCTCAGGGTTTAACAACACCCCAAGCACAGCAGAGTGAGACCACAGCACAGCCAAGCTGGAACAGAGAGCCCCAACAAATCACAATTGAGATCAGAGTAAGTTACACTCTGATCTTTTCCCACTAAATTTAAATAGCGTCCGTACTTGGAAGTACAGGGGCGCTACATGAATATCAACAATATGCAACACTAAATAGGTAGTCCTTGAGTATTATAGCTAATTAATATGGTTTGGCGGGCCAGGCCAAACCTCAATATAATTTATACTAATAGTTTGTGCACTTATGCATTGGCATGCGTTGGCACGAAAAGAGAAATTTATAATCCAAAAGGGAAATAGTAAACTGGTGAAAGTTCCTCAAACCGCAAAGATGGATATCAGCAATCCGCCCTCCCGCAAGACAGTCAGTACTCACCCAACCAGTTCAGGCCTTGTCCTTCTGTGGCACTCCGTCCCTGATCTCCAGTCACAGTCCTGTTAGCCAGAAGCCTCCAGTTCTCAGACAGGTCGCAGGGATACTAGGAAGCCCGTCCGATCACTCCAACGAGGTTCCGTCTATTCTTTGCAAAGGCGCACAGGCTGGGCGTATGTAGGCCTCAGCTGCGGCCTACTCCCCGTGGAGACACTTCTGGCAGTGTCCTCCTGGGTTGAAGAGGCGGTCCTGAGAGAGCGTGCCAAACACGTCCTCTCCCTTAAATTACCTCCCCCAGCAGGCGGCACGGAAGGCAAAGCATCTTGGGGTTGTACAGCTGCTCTCTGGGTAATGTAGTTTATTTCAGGCCAGGGCAAATGGAGTCTCTTCTTCTCCTGAACTCAATTCCCCAACATTCTCTGCGGTACCAGAACAAAATGTAAACAACGGGTGGCTCTAACCCATCTTGGCCACAAGAGGGAGCTGAGATCCTTCACGATTAGCAATGGTAGTCTTTTATATCACATCGAAAAGGGTTATACCCCGCTACATGTGGACTGTGCAAACATGCCGGAGCTCATCCCTACTCTGCTGCAAGTACAGCAGCAGCATTGTCAAAGTTGAGTTACACCTGGTAGGCATGTCACAAATCAGGCGGTTTATAGGCAGGTGGAATTCCTGCTGAATTTCAGCCAATCGTGCACTGGCTGTGTATTACCACCTGAAATGGCTACAGACTATTATGGCCTGCTTCAGAAGATCTTCCAGCCCTGTATACCTGCTTAAGAAGCTCTGCACCACCAAATTGAGAACATGTGGCAGGCATGGCACTTGTGTCAACTTTTTCTGTCTAATGGCAGACAGGAAGTTAGTGCCATAATCGCACACCGTCATTCCTGGCTCCAGCAGGCATGGCGTTAACCACCTCTGGGCTGTGTCTGCAGAGCTGAAGGAAGCTTTGCTCTAGTGTGGCTCCTGTACTCTAGACAAACCAGCTGAAATGCTGCATGGCATCTTTAAGCCTGGCTCATTGAATGCTTAGGGAGTATTAGTGGTTCATGGGACAATTCAGCAGAGGAGGTCATGGAGGAGGAGGGGGTGGAGCTGACAAATCTTGCATCATCACCACCAGCTGTATTAAGATGTGGCGACAAAACAAGCTGCAGCACTGAGCCCTGTCCTGCATCCTTCCAAGTTTCAAGCAGAGTTACCAAGTGTGCTGTGAATTAAATATAGCATCCCTGACCATGTTTGCTGGACCACATTAACGTGGACTTTGCGGCTCACTGCCTTGCCCAACGATGCCACAACATTGCACATGATGGTACAGACCTGGGATGGCCTTACGTGCAAAGAAATAGTGACTGGGGAACTTCCATTGTGGTACAGCATATTCTACAAAATCACGGAAGGGGACAGAATCCACCAGACGGAAAGACAGGAGTTGTAAATCCAGCAGCTTTGGCAAACTTGATGTAAGAGAGCTGCTAGAGCCGTTCCCGCGAATTCGCGGGAGCGCGCGCGCGCGAATTCGCGGGTGCGCGCGCGTGCACGCGCACGTGCACGGGAGCGCGCACCCGCGTTTGTTGGCGCCAAACAGCCTATTTAAAGGATGCCCTGACCCTAGCTGAGTGCTGACGGATCTCAGCGGTTCCGGTTCCTGTGTCCTGTGCCGGTCCCGTGCTCTTGATCCCGGTTACCGATCCTTGGCTTCCTTGACCTTGTTTTGGACTCACTTCACCTCTGACTCTTGGTTCCTGATCTCGGCTTTCCACGTGACCCTGTTTCCTGCCTGATGACTTGGTACCTCGCTGCCCGCTCGTTGCTGAACCCGGCTTCCCATGTGACCACGATCCTGCTCCCTGTTTGGCTCCGCTTTACCTCCCGGGTACCTGCGACTTCGCTACTGCAACTTGCTGCGACTTCGCTACTGCAACCTGCTGCGACTTCGCTGCTGCAACCTGCTGCGACTTCGTCACTGCAACCTGCTGCGACTTCATCCCTGCAACCTGCTGCGACTTCGCTGCTGCAACCTGCTGCGACTTCGTCCCTGCAACCTGCTGCGACTTCGCTTCTGCAACCTGCAGCGACTTCCTGCCTTGCTGGACTTGCATCACCGGTTGTGGGCTTCCCCAGTCACATCTACAGGCACTCGTGTCTCCCCTGGCCCTTGGTTCCCCCTGTCTCCACTCTCAGCGGGACCAGGGCCGGAGATTCAAGAGAGGCTAACCTCGTCATTTCAGACTTCACCCAGGTACGTGACACTTGAATTTAGACGCTGGGCATGTGGGTGGCAGTGACTGTTATTTTTTTGATGCAACAGCTGGAGCAGAGAAATTTGCCTGCTATACTCTACAGCTGGTGGTGTGCTGCTGGCAGACGTGTTGCAAGGACCTGTGAAACCCTGTGCTATAACATCATCCCTGTCAATGGAGGCTGCTGAGGGTATAGCTGGGTAGACCTGTAAAGGTGAGGAGGAGCAGAATTGCGTCCTTTTTCGCAAATAGCGAATGCCTTTGGCATAATTCGTTGTTTCGTTAATGCGGCCTAATTCAACAGCAGGTCGACTTGTTGTGATCCCAACAACACATCCAACAATAACACTCTCTGCTCTGCTTTCTGCTCCTCCCTCGCCGTGCTGAACTCCCTCTCAAAATGGTGTAGAGGGTCGGAGGCTATTCGAATTATAAATGAACTAAAAATAAGGCTTACATTAACCGCTTAAGGACCGCCTCCTGCACATTTACGTCGGCAGAATGGCACGGCTGGGCACATGCACGTACAGGTACGTCCTCTGTTAGTGCCCAGCCGTGGGTCACGGACTCGCGCCCGCGACCCGGTCCGAAGCTCCGTGACCAGGACTCGCAGACCCGATCGCCGCTGGAGTCCCGCCATCGGTCCCCAGAGCTGAAGAACGGGGAGAGCTGTGTGTAAACACAGCTTCCTAGTTTTTCACTGTGGCGCCCGCATTGATTGTGTGTTCCCTTATATAGTGAATCAAAATCAATGACATCACACCTACAGCCACACCCCCCTACAGTTAGAAAAACATATGAGGTCACACATAACCCCTTTAGCACCCCCTAGTGGTTAACTCCCAAACTGCAATTGTCATTTTCACAGTAAACAATGCATTTTTTGCTGTGAAAATGACAATGGTCCCAAAAATGTGTCAAAATTGTCCGAAGTGTCCACCAAAATGTCCCAGTCACAAAACAAAATCGCTGATCGCCACCATTAGTAGCAAAAAAAATGCAATAAAACTATCCCCTATTTTGTAAACGCTATAAATTTTGCGCAAACCAACTGATAAACGCTAATTTGGATTTTTTTTTTACCAAAAATAGGTAGAAGAATACGTATCAGCCTAAACTGAGGAAAAAATGTTTTTTTATATATTTTTGGGGGATATTTATTATAGCAAAAAGTCAAAATTATTGATTTTTTTTTTCAAAATTGTCGCTCTATTTTTGTTTATAGCGCAAAAAATAAAAACTGCAGAGGTGATCAAATACCACCAAAAGAAAGCTCTATTTGTGGGGAAAAAATGACGCCAATTTTGTTTGGGAGCCACAGCGACGCAGTGCCGAATCACAAAAACTGTCCGGGTCCTTTAACTGCCTAAAGGTCCGGGTCTTAAGTGGTTAAAGGGTTGTACAGGATTTTTTTTTTTTTTTCATAATAAGCATCCTTTACCTGCAGACATTACTCTTTTCACTTCCTCATTGTTTGTTTTTGCTCAGAATTTGCTCTATTTCTTCTCTGTTCACTTCCTGCTTGTCTGATTGTTACACACCACCGTGAAGGGAGGCTTTACTGCGGTGGTCAGTGACGTGCTCGCCCCATCCTGGGAACTACATCTGTGCGGCAGGACGCTCTCTACATGTTAGAGACTTCAAGGAGGTGTGAATTACGCAATTCATACTGGGAATAATAGTTTTTACATGAACGAGCGCCGCAAACCAGGAAGTGAATGAGAGAACAGAAACTCGAACGCAGGAGGTGATAAAGATCAAGGAATTTAATAGGTATTTACTCGTTTTTTAACAGAATCATTACACTATTCTGTCTGTCTACCTTGCAGGCATTTATTTTAGCCAAAAACATGTTTTCCTTTACAACTCCTTTAATACGAATCATTCCAATTCAACAAAAAAAGACGTTTGCGAAAATACGAATTAGTCCGAACACGAAAAATCCAGTTTAGCAAAATTACGAATGATTACGGATCAACAGGATGGAAAAGAAACAAAACTAAACTAATTTTTTCCGTTGTGCACAAGTCTAGGTCACACTACACTCACACCGCACTATCACTATAGTCACAATAAACTGACACTCTACACTGACAAAATAATCACAATAGCACACTAATTCTGTAGTAGCACTGAACAGAGGCCCAGGGCTGGACTGGGACAGAAATTTGGCCCTGGACTTCATCCAGACTGGCCCATTTTGACAGGTTTCTCCCATGGCGGCCGGACAACTCCTGCACCCCCCCCCCCCCCAGCCACCCAAGCCCCCCTCTCCCCCTTCACTAGCCACTAGCCGTTCTACTTTATTAGAGTAGAAGGGCTGGTACTGGTACTCTTAGGCCTCGTACACACGATCGGACATATCCGATGAAAACGGTCCGCGGACCATTTCCATCGGATATGTCCGATCGGGAGTTTGATCCGATGGCGTGTACACACCATCGGATCAAATTCCCCGCCGCCGGACGGCGCGGTGACGTGGCGGTGACGCGGCGGTGACGTTGACGCCGCCACGTCACCGCCACGTCACCGCACCAGGAAGTTAAACACTTCCGCGCATGCGCCGAATCCATTCGGCGGCGGCGCGGCGGCGGTGGGGGACGACATGTCTGCTGGTAAGTGTACTAACCAGCAGACATGTCGGGCGGACAGATTCCCACCGGATAGATTTCAAAGCATGATTGTGAGTGAGTGAAGAACTTATATAGCGCAGCACATGCGAACTAAATCGCCTCTGGGCACTCACTAGACTTCCATCGCTCTCTTAATGGTTCCACAATAGCTTTGTAGGAACCCTGGCTAATAAAGGCTGGACGAGGCAGTAATATATTTCTATCCCCCTTGGTGGGAGTGGAGGTGACCCATCTATAAGGATATACAGTACATACACACACAGCACAAGGCCGTGTTCACACTGCGAGATGTTTATCTGGGCTGCAGTTCCTCTGAGCTCCACAAGGTGGTGATCTCACTTCTACCCAGACAGAACGTCTCTATGGAAGACAGGAAGTGATGTCAGGTACAGACAAGATGTTTGGGAGGAAGTAGAGAGAAGACATTGCATGAAGTGGCAGCAGAGGAGGTAATAAGATCTTATTTTCTATTTACACCCAGTAACCCCGTCATGTCCGTCCTCTTCCTCCATAGTCACTGTGACGTCTTTTATCTCCAGCAGATGATGATACACACATATATAGTGTGGAAACCTAGATTAACCCCTTCAGGGGCAGAACATTTCCTTCATTTTATCAATGTGTCCCCTTTCCCACCAATCACCTTCCCATCTCATTAGTCTATACCAGGGGTCTCCAAATTTGGGATTTCCAGTTGTTCAGGAACTCCAATTTCCCATCATGCCTAGTCATGTTTATGAATGCAGACCTCCCAACCCGCACGGATTCTACTGGACTTACCCGCACAGACTGCATCTTTCCGCAGTCCCACAAGAAGGGGGAGCAGGGAAGGAGGAGGAAAAGATCTGAGGGGAGAGAGACATGAGGAGGTGAGAGGCAGGGCTGATTTTAGGCAGGGTGCACAGGGTGCTTTGCACCCAGGCGCCTGCAGAGGTGGGGGCGCCAAAGTGGCAGAGAACTCCCCTCCATCCTTCTGTCCTTGTTTGTTTCCGTCCAGAACTAGTGTTCTGAGCATAGTTGTGTGTCCGTCCGGAACTGATGTGTCTCTGACCATCTCATGTACTATGTCTGCAGTCTCTGACCATCTCCTGTATTATGTCTGCGGTCTCTGACCATCTCATGTACTATGTCTGCAGTCTCTGACCATCTCATGTACTATGTCTGCAGTCTCTGACCATCTCCTGTAGTATGTCTGCAGTCTCTGACCGTCTCCTGTATTCTGTCTGCAGTCTCTAACCGTCTCCTGTATTATGTCTGCTATATCTTTGACCGTCTCCTGTACTAACGTCTGCTATATCTTTGACTGTCTCATGTACTAACGTCTGCTATATCTTTGACTGTCTCATGTACTAACATCTGCTATATCTTTGACTGTCTCATGTACTAACATCTGCTATATCTTTGACTGTCTCATGTACTAACATCTGCTATATCTTTGACTGTCTCATGTACTAACATCTGCTATATCTTTGACTGTCTCCTGTACTACGTCTGCAGTCTTTGACTGTCTCCTGTACTACGTCTGCAGTCTTTGACTGTCTCCTGTACTACGTCTGCAGTCTTTGACTGTCTCCTGTACTACGTCTGCAGTCTTTGACTGTCTCCTGTACTACGTCTGCAGTCTTTGACTGTCTCCTGTACTACGTCTGCAGTCTTTGACTGTCTCCTGTACTATGCCTGCAGTCTCTGACTGTCTCCTCTACTATGCCTGCAGTCTCTGACTGTCTCCTCTACTACGCCTGCAGTCTCTGACTGTCTCCTCTACTACGCCTGCAGTCTCTGACTGTCTCCTCTACTACGCCTGCAGTCTCTGACTGTCTCCTCTACTACGCCTGCAGTCTCTGACTGTCTCCTCTACTACGCCTGCAGTCTCTGACTGTCTCCTCTACTACGCCTGCAGTCTCTGACTGTCTCCTCTACTACGCCTGCAGTCTCTGACTGTCTCCTCTACTACGCCTGCAGTCTCTGACTGTCTCCTCTACTACGCCTGCAGTCTCTGACTGTCTCCTCTACTACGCCTGCAGTCTCTGACTGTCTCCTCTACTACGCCTGCAGTCTCTGACTGTCTCCTGTACTAGTCTCTGACTGTCTCCTGTACTATGTCTGCAGTCTCTGACCATCTCCTGTATCATGTCTGTAGTATGTCTGGGGATCTTTCTATCAGACTCTCTAATAGGGGTGCAACGGATCAAAAAACTCACGGATCGGATCGATCCTCGGATCAGGAGTCACGGATCGGATCATTTTCAGATCAACACAAAACAGAGCTCATGTGCTTAAATACAGTATTTGGAACTCTGACGGACTGTTTAATGTTAATTTTTAAAAGCCGTAGCAAACCTGCTGACCTCACATGGTTGCTAATGTGACAGAACACCTCTGATATTCACTTTTAATTTAACATTTAAACAGTCCGTCGGATTTACAAATACTGTATTTAAGCAAATAAGCTCAGTTTTGTGTTGAAATTACTGCATAACGTAATCGACCATTGCCCCCAGCCCCCCACTCATCACGTAATGTCCACCATTGCCCCCCACTCCTCATCACCATCACTGTTCCAGTGCAACATTGCCCCCACATTAGTAATAACAGCCAGTAGTTTAACATTGCCCCCACATAGTAATAGCCAGTAGTTTAACATTGCCCCCACATAGTAATAACAGCCAGTAGTTTAACATTGCCCCCACATAGTAATAGCCAGTAGTTTAACATTGCCCCCACATAGTAATAGCCAGTAGTTTAACATTGCCCCCACATATTAGTAATAATAGCCATTAGCCAATAGTTTAACTCACTGTACTGCACCGCACTGACTGTACCGCTTTGCGCCCTCTCTCGTAGAATACAAGATCCACGAGCAGAGGGGTGATGATGTCAGCGCGCACCGCCGCCGCCGGGTATACCAAGATGTCCGACCGGAGCTAGGCCAAAGCCGCGGCCTTTCGTTCCGTGGATCGCAATCTGTGCCGATCCATACAGGCCGACCCGTACAGATCGCGGATCGGTCACGATCCGTTGCACCCCTACTCTCTAACATAAGCCCTTTCTGTGCCTATCAGAGAGGCCCCCCCCCCTCCAGGTCCCAATAAAGTACTCTGCTTCTCTTCCTGTGTTTTGTTTATTGTTAAGAGATCATGTAAGGATCCCAGGGTAATGAAGACTTTGTGGAGGAGCATCTCTGTGGTTGAGTCATTGCCATAGAAACATTTGTAAAGGGGAGGAGTTAGTAAAATGACTACGCCCATGTGGGGGCGCCAGAAATATTTCTGCACCCAGGCGCATGTGACCCTAGGATCGGCCCTGGTGAGAGGCAACCCCCCCCCGCTCAACACCATTGATAGCGGCACCCCTCCCCCGCTCAACAACTTCGGCGGCATCTCCCCCCGCGCAAACAACTTTGTTTGCGGCACCCCCCAGCGCAACAACTTCGTTCTCGGAACCCCCCCCCGCCCAACTTCGGTTGTGGCACCCCCCCTAACAACTTCAATGAATAACTTAGAGAATGTCCCGCAGTGGATTTTTCAAATGTTGGGAGGTATGTGAATGTCAGAGTTTTACAATGCCTTGTGGGATGTGTAGTTCCACAGCTGGAAGGCCTTAGTTTGGAGATCCCTGGTCTATACAAATGGATTATACCACTTTCATTAGTGATGGGGGGTTATTTAGGGGGGATTGGAATATGTATGTCTTTATTGTATAAGCTTTAAATAGGAAGAAAAAGGGAAACTTTAATTTGTAGTAAATGTATTGAAAACAAATGTCTCCATAATGATCCCAGTCTCAGGCCGCGTACACACGAGGGGATATGTCCGCTGAAAACGGTCCGATGGACCGTTTCAGCAGACATCTCCGCTCGTGTGTATGGGCTAGCGGACAGATTTCTCCACCCGACAGATTTCAAAGCATGCTTTGAAATCTATCCGGTGGGAATCTGTCCGCCCGACATGTCTGCTGGTTAGTACACTTACCAGCAGACATGTCGGCCCCCGCCGCTGCCGAATGGATTCGGCGCATGCGCGGAAGTGTTTTACTTCCTGGTGCGGTGACGCGGCGGCGTCAACGTCACCGCCGCGTCACCACTACGTCACCGCGCCGTCCGGCGGCGGGGAATTTGATCCGATGGTGTGTACACGCCATCGGATCAAACTCCCGATCGGACATATCCGATGGAAATGGTCCGCGGACCGTTTTCATCGGATATATCCGATCGTGTGTACGCCGCCTCAGATATCCATCCTAAAATGTGATCAGTAAAGTTTCCGGAGTACACGGAGATCACAGGAATATGATGTGTCCTGGCAAAGCCTAAAGACAACGTTGAAGAAGAAGATGTGGGACGCACCCGGGAGAAATGATTCTGTGTGTACAGGAGCCTCACAGAGGTCCCCCCCCCCCTTAAAGCTCCTCCTCCCAATGTCCCTCCAACCAGAGTTTCATATGACATCACACTGACCTCGCAGCTCCTTCTCCCAATTTACCTCCAACCAGAGTTATGACATCATATTGTCTTCACAGCCCCACCTCCCAATGCCCTCCAACCAGAGTCAGAGAATCCTATTATTTTTTCCGTTTGTCACACACCTTTCCTGAGCCGAAGTGCTGAGAGGGCTCTCTTTGCGGCTAAGTGCTCAGTGCCCTTGAAGTTGATAACAGGAAACACAAAGCCCAAAGAGAGATGGTGTGGAGATCTCTCTGCAGGTGGGTACCAAATGAGGTGAACAGTAGGACCCAGGAGAACTGATAGTGGTGCAGACTGCACACAGCTAGAAGCAGGTTGCAATGGTGAGTGCAGCAGGCTGGATACAGTGGGTAAATACTGCAGGTAGGTACTGCAGGCTGGGTACAGCATGTAGGCACCAAGGCGGATGACAGCAGACAGGGCACAGCAGAAGGCATAGTTTGTAATGGTAGCAGAGGTCAGTAAGCCAGTGGTCAGCAGATCAGGTATCAGAGTCACGGTTAGGCAAGCCCCGGATCATACACAGGACAGGAGACAAGAGAAGATCCGTGCATAATCCGAGGTCAGAGCTGGGAGCAAGACAAGAGGTATCCAAGGACAATCCGAGTTGATAACAGGTGGGCAAAGGCAGAAGCAAACAGAGGACCAGGGAGCAGGAAGCCGAAGACCATGCGTTGTGTGCCAGCACCACACGTGTTTGCCATGGCAAACGTGCGTTCGCATTAGGTGTGCGCGTATTTGTGCGGGGGTGGCCATATTGACTCTGATACCCGAGAGTTGGCTAATGTGCCATGTCTGTGGGCAACTATCTTACAGCTAGTTCACTGACACCGATGCTCTTAGGATGTGGACCCTTTGCATCCTCACAACCAAAGCAGAAATGTTGATCCTGTATTTTATGTAATGATGTCAGAATTCCTTATGCCAAGCCTTTAACCTACAGAGTGCTATGGTTCATTTTACTTTTTGTGAAATTTGCAGGAGGTGAACAGTGCTGGGAATTCTGGGACATTATCCAGTAACAGACAAGGGATGTGTCTGGATGGTGACTGTATCATTGTGTGTGTCAGGTTCCTATAAGGTGTCAGGATGTCACTGTCTATTTCTCCATGGAGGAGTGGGAGTATTTAGAAGGACACAAGGATCTCTACAAGGACGTCATGATGGACAATCAGCCGCCCCTCACATCACCGGGTAAGAGGAGACTTTATTGTAAAGGAGAGAGCAGTACAGAGGCTCCACCTAGATCCCCCATCATCTGATAAACACATAGAAACAATGTATTCAGTCAGTGTGTGTGTTTCCTACAGATGGATCCAGTAATGGGAACCCACCAGAGAGATGTACCCGTTCTCTGTATTCCCGGGATTCCATACAGGAAGGTCACACCATCCCCCACCATAATCTGGTAGATGAGGAACAATCACTTATAGTTCTGATTTATACAAAGTGCGTTTTTTACAATGAATGTTTTATTATAACTTTAAGGGTGGAAATCATGAGGATGATACTATTGATGTTAAAGAAGAGTATAAAGAGGAGGATGAGGGGTATGGAGTGATGGGGACCCCTAATAACAGGAGCTCACCAGAGCGAAGTCCCTGTCCTCTGTATTCCCAGGATTCCACACATTATCAGGTAAATAATTGTCAATTATTGGTAGTTCTGATTTATACACAGCATGTTTTTTACAATGAATGTTTTATTATGTATTTAGAGTGGAAATCTTGGGGATTATAATATTGTTGTTAAAGAAGAGTATAAAGAGGAGGATGAGGAGTATGGAGTGATGGAGGAGTTATCAGAAGGACACAAGAATATGATGGAGCCACCTAATACCAGGAACCCACCAGAGAGATGTCCCCGTCCTCTGTATTCCCGGGATTCCACACAGGTAGGAGCTTATAAAACAGACTCATGGAGACAATGTATGTACTTTTTATAGTTACATAATTAGTCAGGTTGAAAAACGACACAAGTTCATCTAGTTCAACTAATAGAGGAAAAAAAATAAAAAATATATATATATATATGTGACAGCAGGCAGGTAAACTTGCCTAGTTGCATCCGGGATGGAAAATATGCGTATCTCAGATTCAGGCTCAATGCCAATTTGTACCACTAGGGGGAAGTGCTGAGAGACCTGCAGGGGTAGAGGTAATGAGCCCAGCTAAATTAAGTTGGCTTATTAAGACCTCTACAAAAAAAACGGCATGCAAAGGGAGTTGCTCCATCCTGAAACCAGTTCTGTGTAGACTGGGGAGAGTGATACTTGTCCTGTGTGGTGACACAATGCCTGTGTGGCAAACCTCTAAAACAGGGAGATAGGTGCTGTTGTTTTTTCACCTGCAATGCTGTTTTGCTGTGCCTAATTTTGTGTAGTGAACTCATCCAGGGGATCACACACACCTGCTGCCGAGCTAACCCCCTCACAGTTGGTGGAGAATGCGGGCAGTTTTTTTTTTAAGGCCAGCATAGAGGAGATCCTGAGATAGTTGGCTCTAGCAAATGCAAATCAACAGCAGACAAATGCAACTTTGCAAAAGAGCCTTGCAGCTCGGCAGCAAGCTCACCTGCAGAGTCTGGAAGCTCAGCAATAAGCCCAGCAGCAATCTGAGGCTCGCTTCATAGAGCTGTTGCAGGAGCAGAGACTCCAACAACAAGTGGAGACATTAATGTAGCAACGTCCGCAGACCAGTGAGGCAAGTGGTTCCACTAATACCGCATCATTTTGTGTGAGCTGTTTACTGCCAAAAATGACTGGAGAGAATGATCCTGAGGTGTTTTTGACCAAGTTTGAAATGACTGCTGAAAGGGAAAAGTGGCCTAAGGAGCAGTAAGCTGGACTGGTGGCCCCTCAGTTAACTGGAAAATCGCAGAAAGCTTATTATGATCTAGAGCCTGACCAAGCAAAAGACTATGATGTGAAAAATTGGCACACCCTGGCCATCCAGGCTCAGCATGTGCATAACTGGACCTTTCTGGCTTGGAAAACCCCAGGTCTTAAATGTATGATCTCATTCACCTGAGCAGGAAGTGGCTGCAGCCAGAGACTTTGACCACACCAAAGATTGTGGAACGTGTTGTTATAGATTGGTTCCTAAGAGCTCTTTCTACTGCCATGGAGACCCTGAAAATGCTGACAAGCTTGTGGATCTGGTTGAGAGGTACTTGGCTACAGAGACTATGACCGCCTCTTTCAGGGACTCATGGACTTTCCACCCTAAGACCAGACCATCCCCAATGCTGGGTAAGATGACTCCAAGGTGTGAGGGTGGAGAGAGTGACAGGGTGGGAGTTCTACCTAATGTCTCACGAGAGCAGCCCATGAAGTCAAGGCCACAAGAGGCAGCAAAAAAGATTATTTGCTACCGCTGCCGGCAAGAGGGACATATTGCAGCCAATTGCCGATGAACCCATGCAATGTGACTTTCTAAGGGATCGAGTCAGTCACTGTTTGCGACAGTTGCATGCACTGCCATTCGGGGAACAGAGAAACATTTATGCAAAATGTGTATTAATGATAGAAATGTTGTTGTGTTGCTAGATTCAGGTAGCCTAGTGACACTGATAAAGGCTGAATTAGTTACTACAAATGTCTCAGGGAATAACAAGGTGGCTGTTAATTGTGTGCATGGGGACACCTGAGAGTATCCTGTGGCTACAGTGTTTTTTGAGACCCCCAAAGGTACCCTCTCTCATCCGGTGGGGTTAGTGTCTCACTTACCACAAGATGCCATTGTGGGAAGGGATTTTCCAAAGTTCTGGGAACTCTGGGATTGTGCTGAGCGACCCACTGGTGTACCGATAGACCTGAAAGGTGATGACCAGAATTCCTCTGAGAGTGGTGAGGATTCTCCAGAATTTCCCTTCCCGGTATTGGCAGGGGAGTCTCAAGAACATGGGAAGGAGCCAACTTCCTCAGATGAAAACATGCCGTCTGTGGAGTTTTCGGATCTTGAGGTTCACAGGGAAAATTTTGCCACAGAACAGTTAAAAGACCTCACCCTAATAAAGGCACAGGAAAATGTGGTGAAAATAGATGGTGAGTTAGTGAACCCAGATAAGACTTATGCTTACCCATACTTCATCGTGGAAATGGATCTGCTGTATCAAGTGGCTCAAAGGGCAGAAGAAACCATTGAGCAACTTGTGGTGCCCCAACCTTACAGAAAGTTGGTATGGAGTTGGCCCATGGGCACATTCTTGGAGGCCATCTGGGGACAGAGAAAACCAGAGAGAAAGTGTTACAGAAATTCTATTGGCCTGGGGTCATGAAGGAAATAGAAAATTATTGTTCCTCCTGCCCTGTGTGCCAGAGGTCAGCACCTATGCCACATTTCTGTAACCCGCTGGTACCTTTTCCCATCATTGAGGTTCCCTTTAAGAGGATCGAAATGGATTTGGTAAGTCCGCTAATGAAGTCCGCTAGGGGGCATCAGTACATTTTGGTTATATTGGACTTTGCCACCCGCTATTCAGAAGCGATTCCTCTGCAAAATACCTAGTCCAAAACCATAGCCCAAGAGCTATTTCTTGTTTTTAGCCGCGTACTGACCACTCCTCAAAAACATAATTTCCTGCTTGTGTGATTGGCTCACCAATTTCCCCAGAATTCTGCCTAAGATACAAGTCATGGTGATCATATCCCCCCTTATGTATTTATATATGGAGATCATATCCCCCCTTATGTATTTATATATGGAGATCATATCCCCCCTTATGTATTTATACATGGAGATCATATCCCCCCCTTATGTATTTATACATGGAGATCATATCCCCCCTTATGTATTTATACATGGAGATCATATCCCCCCTTATGTATTTATACATGGAGATCATATCCCCCCTTATGTATTTATACATGGAGATCATATCCCCCCTTATGTATTTATACATGGAGATCATATCCCCCCTTATGTATTTATACATGGTGATCATATCCCCCCCCTTATGTATTTATACATGGAGATCATATCCCCCCTTATGTATTTATACATGGTGATCATATCCCCCCTTATGTATTTATACATGGTGATCATATCCCCCTTATGTATTTATACATGCAGATCATATCCCCCCTTATGTATTTATACATGCAGATCATATCCCCCCTTATGTATTTATACATGGAGATCATATCCCCCCTTATGTATTTATACATGGAGATCATATCCCCCCTTATGTATTTATACATGGTGATCATATCCCCCTTATGTATTATACATGGAGATCATATCCCCCTTATGTATGTATTAGGGCTGTGGAACTTAAAGCGGAGTTCCGGCCACAATTTCACTTTCTCTTTCGTTCATGGACGGACACAGCACTTCTATTCTTTACTGTAGGGTATATACCTTCCTCCAGGAGATTGTTAGCAGAACAGCAAACAAAGTGTTAACACACTTGCTCCTACAGCTCCTCCCAGGGGGCGTGGTCCCCCGGGTATATATCCCCCACACTGCCAGAACAGCCTCAGTTTTTTTCTGCCTAATTCAGGAGATTCATGGCCTGCTGGAGTCCATGTACTCTAGCTTTTTTCTTCGCGTTTTTTGCGTTTTATTTTTCTTTTTGTTCCTGCTTTTTGGATCCGGTGATCTTCTAGCAACTGCCGACAGGGTGACAAGCTGGATCTGGGATCCTTGTAGTCGACCCTTGTTCGGCCATCGATCGTGTGTCGGCCTCAGCTCTGCTTGAGTCCGTCCACGACATGCCCCGTCGCTCCAGGGGTGGCCGGGGGACTTCGGTCCTAGGGCACGCATATGACCAACCTTGACGGTTGTGTCACAGCGTGTCTGGCCGACTGCCATGCCGTTCGCGGATGTTGGTTCAGTCAGGAGGGTCGCCAGCCGGTATCGCAGGATGGGTAAGTAGTCACCTTGCCGAGCCAGGTAGGTATGGCTGGCACTTCCCTGGGGAGGTCGAATGAGGGTCCGCCCTGCCTTCCTCTCTCCCTTTTCCTCTACCTCCCTCTCATACTGAGCGGCTGCGGGGTCTCCCTGGGGTGCTTTTCCACTGGGACTGTGGGTCTGTTCACTGTGGGCTGCTGAATGGGACATTGCTGGCTATGGGCGCTGTGCTGCTGTTTTTCCCTCAGGCTGAACATGAGGGCTGTGTGTGCGCTTGGGGCTGTATTCCTGTAGCTTTATTTTGTAATGTCACTTTATGGCCTGTATTTTATTGTGTGCGGGAGGGGTAATGTGCTGTGTGATTTTTAAACTTTGCTGCCGGCGCCAAGGGGGTTAATCCGCTCGTTCGCGCCCAGTCAGCCTTTTCCTCACTGCATGGCGGCCATTTTCCTGTAGCCGCGCGCGTCCTTCTCCTCACACGACGGCCATCTTTGGTGAGCTCAGCCGCTAGTGCCTGAAAAGGAGCGCAGAGAAAGCCCGCGAACGCAGCGTTCACAGCACAGCGCGGCGGCAGCATCTCCTCAGCGGCAGCTACAGACACAGCACAGCTCTCTGGTGGGGTGGTGTAGTCCTCTTGGGGGGTCCCCTTCACTGCATTCAGCCGGGAGGTGTCCGGGGGTACGTCACTTACAGTGCTATGGTGGTGTGGGGCACAATGGAGTCTGACTCTGAAGTCTTTCCCCCTGCTATGCCACAGTTAACCCCTCAGGCCTCTGCTTCTGCTGCCCCATCAGGGAGTGCACAGCAGTTAACCCCTCAGGTCTCTGCTTCTGCGGTCTCCTCAGGGAGTGTACAGCAGCTATCCCCTCAGGCCTCTACCTCTGTAGTGTCATTAGAGGCTATGACTACGGTCCTTGAGGCGTTTCTCGCCCGTATTGAGTCTGCTAATGCTCAAAAGGTGGGTAAAAAATGTCCTCCTTCCCTGACCCTGCCTCTGGGGATGCCTCTGACGCTGAATCTGACCATACTGCAGCTTCTGCATCTGGTTCTGTCATGTCAGCAGAGGGGGGGTTTACCCACGCGGACAGTGAGGATGACTCTGATACAGAGTCGGGGCATGATAAAGTCTTCGTTGGAGCTCTCATTTCTGCGGTGCGGGACACTCTGAAAATGGAGGATTTAGCTGAGGAGTCAGGGGTGTTGGTCCCGTTTGGCTTCCGTAAACCGACCCGCACCGCAAAAGTATTTCCCTGCGTCCCATACTTGGACAAGTTCTTGTATAAGGAATGGGAGGTACCGCACCGCAAAAATCTTTCACTGTACCTAATGTTTTGCGGTCCGTTATCCTTTTCAGGAGGATTTTGTAAAAAAGCGGGCGTCTCCTCCATCAGTGGACCCTCCAGTGTCCAGACTGAACAAGGCACCACTCTACCTGTGGAGGGGGCTCCTGCTTTCAAGGATCCCGCCGATAGGAGGGTGGAGGCTGTGGCCCGCTCCATATTCACTGTTGTGGGTTCGGCTGTTAGACCGGCTCTGGCCGGGGTTCTGGTGTCACAGGCGCTTACTGAACGAGCCAAGTGCTTGCTCCAGGAACTAGAGGCGCAAGGCGCCTCCGAGACCTGCTTAGACCTGGCTGAACAGCTAGTGCAGGGTCTAAAATTTGTCTGCGAGTCGGCCTTGGATACTATCCCACTGCTCTCTAGGGCCTCCGCCTATGCGGTGGTAATTCGCCGTTTGGTCTGGCTTAAGTGCTGGTCGGCGGACCAATCCTCGAAGAAGACTTTGATCGATCTTCCCTTTAAGGGTGACCGGCTCTTCGGGGAGTCCTTGGACGAAATCATTAAATCCGCCACGGGAGGTAAGAGTAACGCTGCTCCCGCAGACTGGGAAGGGGCAGAATCCCCGCCGCAAGCAGGGGCCCTCCTTTACTGCCCCTAAACGCTTTTTTTCGTGCGCCCGCTACAGCAGGCCGGGGCTTTCAAGGCACCCACTGGGGGCCCAGAGACGGCCCTGGAACCGTAAGCCCGGCAAGCCAGCGGACAAGCAGCCTCGCTCCGTCAGGGGGAATTTATGGCGTCCTTGGACATCATGGACGCGTACCTCCATGTGCCCATTTGTGCGAGGCACCAGAAGTTCTTGCGCTTCGCTATAGGGGAGGACCACTTCCAATTTGTGGCCCTTCCGTTCGGCCTGGCATCGGCCCCTCTGGTTTTTACCAAGGTGCTCGCCCCCATTCTGGCCTTACTAAGACAAGGCGGGGTCTCTGTAGTGGGATACCTGGACGACCTCCTTCTGAGAGCTTCCTCAAGCTCAGAGTTAGAGGAGGATGTGTCTATCGCATGTCAGACTCTTCGAGAATTTGGCTGGCTTCTGAATATCCAGAAGTCAGTCCTGGTTCCGTCTCTGCGCCTGGAATATCTGGGGTTTCTCCTGCATTCCGTGGAGGCAAAGGTCTTTCTCCCTTCAGAGAAACTTTGAAAACTCCAATCTGCAGTGCAGCTGCTGTCGGCCCGGAGATGGTCTTCCCTTCGGTTCTGCATGAGGGTCCTGGGCCTGATGGTGGCCTCCTTCGAGGCAATACCATTTGCCCAGTTTCACACCCGGACCCTGCAGAACGAGATCCTGTCACGGTGGGACAAACTTCCTTCATCTCTGGATGTCCAGATTCAGCTGAGTCCTCTGGCCAGGGCTTCCCTGGTATGGTGGCTAACCTCTCCGATGCTTCGAACCGGGAGGTCCTTCCTTCCGTGCCACTGGACAGTGATTACGACGGACGCCAGCCTCTCTAGCTGGGGGGTGTCTGGGCCTCTCTGTCAGCCCAGGGACGCTGGACTCAGGAGGAGTCCCGTCTACCAATCAACATTCTAGAGCTCCGTGCGATCAGGCTGTGCCTTGCCGAGTGGTCCCTGAGCCTGCAGGGCCGACCAGTCAGGATTCAATCGGACAACGCCACGGCCGTGGCGTACGTCAATCACCAGGGAGGCACGCGGAGTTCGGCAGCGGCAACAGAGGTGGCCCACATTCTTCGGTGGGCCGAAAAGGACCGTTCCCACGCCGTGTACATCCCGGGAGTGCTGAATTGGCAAGCCGACTACCTGAGTCGCCAAACGCTCCACCAGGGAGAGTGGTCGCTTCACCCGGAGGTGTTTCGCAGCCTGTGAGACAGGTGGGGCACCGGGCGTGGATCTGCTGGTATCCCGCCTCAACCGAAAGGTCCCACGGTTCGTGGCCAGGTCAAAGGACCCTTGGGCGGACGCGTCAGACGCGCTAGTGGCCCCCCTGGTCTGCTATCGCCTAATCTACGCTTTCCCTCCGTTGCAGTTGCTTCCGCACCTCCTGCGCAGACTGCAAGGCGAGGGGGTTCCGGCATTTCTGATCGCCCCGATTGGCCGCGCCGGTCCTGGTATTCGGATCTGGTGCGTCTGCTGGCAGATGTCCCCTGGTGTCTGCCCCCTGAGAGAAGATCTCTTGTCGCAGGGCCCCGTCTTTCACCCTGCTTTACAGTCACTGGCTTTGACGGCGTGGCTATTGAAACCCAGGTTCTGAAAGACCGGGGCCTGTCGGGCCCGGTGATTCCCACCATGCTTCGTGCACGAAAGGCTACTTCTCGCAAGGTCTACCATCGAACATGGAAGGCCTACATCTCTATGTGTGAGGAGATGAGCTGGCACCCCCGTACATACGTCATGTCACGGATCTTGCTGTTCCTGCAGCGGGGGGTGGACCAGGCCCTTGCCCTGGGTAAGTGTGAAGAGTCAAATTTCGGCTTTGGCTGTTTACTTTCAGCGGCCTCTAGCAGCGCACTCCTTGGTGCGCACCTTTGTTCAGGGGGTCCGACATGTGGCCCCCCTGTGCGGCCTCCGCTGCCTCCATGCGACCTGAACTTAGTGCTCTCGGTGCTTCAGGAGCCCCCCTTTGAGGACATCCGGCAGATACCGTTGTTGACCTTGTCCCAGAAGGTAGTCTTTCTGGTAGCTATTACCTCGGTCAGGCGGGTGTCCGAACTGGCAGCCTTATCCTGCAAGGCTCCTTACTTGGTTATCCACAAGGATAAGGTGGTACTGGGTCGTCCGCAGCCGTCCTTTCTCTCCCGAAAGTGGTTTCGGCTTTTCACATCAATGAGGATATTGTGTTACCTTCCTTGTGCCCTAAGCCTAAGAATCGGAAGGAGGCCTCTCTACATTCTCTAGATGTGGTTCGAGCACTAAGGGTTTATTTGTCTGCGACGGCTCCTTTTCGGAGGTCGGACTCGCTGTTTCGTGTCGGTTGCCGGTCCTAAGAAAGGCCTGTCGGTCCCGGCGGCCACCATTTCTCGGTGGATCAGACAGGTGGTCATTCAGGCATATGCTCTGAAGGGAAGGGCGCCCCCCTTTTCGGGTTACGGCGCATTCGACCAGGGCTATTGGTGCCTCTTGGGCCTTCCGTCATCAAGCCTCTGTGTTACAGGGTGTGCAAGGCTGTGACCTGGTCGTCGGTTCACTAAATATTTTTCCAAAGTTCTACAAGGTAGATGTGAGTGCATCTTCGGATGCTTCCTTCGGCCGCAAGGTGTTGCAAGCGGCTGTTTGAAGTTCGAGTTCCCCTGTTGGAATTCTCTGTGTCTGTTGGAGTGCGACTTTGGTTTGCTGTGTTGTGTTTTTTCCCACCCCTCGAATTTTGGCACTGCTTTGGGACGTCCCTACAGTAAAGAATAGAAGTGCTGTGTCCGTCCATGAACGAAAGAGAAAATAGGATTTTTGTACTTTACCGTAAAATCCATTTCTCTGAAGTTCATGGACGGACACAGCACCCACCCCTCCTTGTTTGTACTGCTTCGTTTCTTACTAAGCTGCTCTGGCAGTGTGGGGGATATATACCCGGGGACCACGCCCCCTGGGAGGAGCTGTAGGAGCAAGTGTGTTAACACTTTGTTTGCTGTTCTGCCTAACAATCTCCTGGAGGAAGGTATATACCCTACAGTAAAGAATAGAAGTGGTGTGTCCCGTCCATGAAATTTCAGAGAAATAGATTTTACAGTAAGTACAAAAATCCTATTTTTTAAATATAAATACCCCTGTAAATACACAAGCTTAATGTATTCTAGTAAAGTTAGTCTGTAAACTAAGGTCCGTTTTGTTAGGTTGTTACAGCATTTATTTAGATACTTTATAAAATAGAAATAGGCCGTGGCCATCTTAAGTGTGGACATCATGAAGCCAGACTGTATGACTTCATGGATTTCAGCCTTGCAGATGTCGCAACAGCTCAGTGCTGCACCAGCAATATGTAAATAGGTTTCAGGTCCAGGTTTCCATAGCAACAGGAGGAACTTGCTGCCCCTTATCTATGCAAAACTCTCCTCTCCTCCAGGAACCAGTAAATATACTAAATCATTTGTTATGTAGATATATCTGCACAGCACACCGCACCGATCACAGCACACAGCATCGGCCCCAGGACACAGCATCACACCGCATCGGCCCCAGGACACGCATCACACCGCATCGGCATCCCAGGACACAGCATCACACCGCCGGCCCCAACTCATCACACCGCACCCCAGGACACAGCATCACACCGCATCGGCCCCAGGACACAGCATCACACCGCATCGGCCCCAGGACACAGCATCACACCGCATCGGCCCAGGACACAGCATCACAACACGCATCGGCCCCAGGACACAGCATCACACGCATCTGGCACCAGGCCCAGGACACAGCATCACACCGCATCGGCCCCAGGACACAGCATCACACCGCATCGGCCCCAGGACACAGCATCACACCGCACCGACATAGCTCACACCGCATCGGCCAGGACACAGCATCACACCCGCATCGGCCAGGACACTGCATCGGCCCCACAGGCATCACACCGCATCGGCCCAGGACACGGCATCACACCGCATCGGCCCAGGACATCAGCATCACACCGCATCGAGCACCAAGGACACAAAGCATCACACCGCATCGGCACCAGGACACTGCATCGGCCACCCAGGACAATGCATCACACCGTGCATCGGCCCCAGGACACGCATGCATCACACGCATCGGCCCCAGGACACAGCATCACACCGCATCGGCCCCAGGACACGGAGCATCACATCTGCATCGGTTCCCCAGCGGACATCACACCGCATCAGCACACGCATCGGCACCAGGACACAGCCATCACACCGCATCGGCCACCAGACACTGCCCATCCGGTGCCCCCGGAACTAGCATCACACCGCATCGGCCC